>JAJIYU010001529.1:0-35171 GCA_030144865.1 Tinospora cordifolia | reverse complement strand
GAGACACCATCAAAGAAAAAAATAATTAGTCCCTATAAAATCTTGTTAAAGCAATAATTTTTCTTCGTCACCATCTCCACGAGGGTTTGAAAATTAAGTAACTTATAATAAAAAATCCACTTGAATTGCAAAAATGTTTGAAAGAAAGATATAACTACCAAAAGATAGTAATTCTTCCAAATGTTCGTTATGAGTGGATGTTTAATTAGTTATAAAACTTTAAAAGCGTGATTCAGTATAACTTCACCGTTTTTAAAATTAGTTGTCCATTATTATTGTGTAAAGGAAAGATCATTGATGATGATATGTTAGAAAAAATATTCTCTACTTTTCATACCTCGAATGTGCTCCTACACCAACAGTATGAAGAGAAATGATTTAAGAAATATTCAAAGTTAATTTCTTGTCTACTTGTGGCTAAACAAAATAACAAGCTGTTAATGAAAAATCATGGAACTCGTCTAATTGGTTATACTTCATTTCCTGAAGCGAATGTAATAACATCAAGTAGTACTAGGCATGGAAAAAGCTATGGTCGTGTTCGTGATTGTAGACGCAATCGAGGTCGACATACATATCGTGGTGGTTATGAAAAAGCTTCTCATCATAAGAATAATATCAACCGCCAAAAGTGGAAAAAATGGGAAGAAAGAAGAAAAAGGAAAAAGTGTACAATATAATGTTTCAAAGAATTCTGAAAATATATGTTATAGATGTGGTATGAAAGGACATTAGTCACGTACTTGTCGTGCGTTAAAACATCCTATTGATCTTTATAAAGCATCAATACAATAAAAGGAAAAAAAATATGAAGATAAATTTTATTTTCTAAAATGATAACATTGACCAAAGTCCTCTTGACATGACCCATCTAAATGTAGCAGATTTCTTTAAAAACCATGAAGGAAGGTATAACTTATTGAAGGGGAATTTTGAGATTTTATTTTCATTTGATTAAGTGTGTTAGTTTTTGTACCTTTGTTTTCCATGTGTGTTTAATTTGGTATATTTTTCTTGCATATATATAAAGATAGTATTTATCACAGATATTTATTTTATTTTAATGAAAAAAATGTGAATGTTCATAATCAAAATTTAATTGGAATCAATATCAAAGATGAAGATATTTGTCTTGTAGACATTGCTACAACACATACCATACTTACAAATAAAAAATATTTTTCTCATTTGCTTATGCAAGAAGTTAATGTCAACATAATATCTGGTAGTACAAAACTTATTGAAAGCTTCGAAAGAGCTAATTTATTGTTACCTAGAAGAACAAAAATTATTATAAACGATGCACTACTCTCTACTAAGTCTCGAAGAAACTTGTAAATTTTTAAAGATATTAGAAAAATTGGATATCATATTGAGATAATTAATAAAAGATATATTGAATACCTTCATATTACAAGTGTAGTATCAGGTCAAAAACATGTCTTAAAAAATTACCTGCTTTTTCTTTCAGTTTATACTACACGAATATTACAAAAATTGAAATAAATGCTATAATAAACCAAAAGTTTACTGAAGTAAATATTTTTAATATTTGGCATGAATGGCTAGGACATTCCGATTCTATAATGATGGAAAAAATCATTAAAATTCACATGAAAATTTACTTAAGAACCAAAATATTCGTAACTTTAATGAATTTTTATGCATTACATGCTCTTAAAGAAAGCTTATTATTAGACCATCACCAACTAAGGTTGAAATTGAGTCTCTTGTAATTCTAGAACATATACAAGGTAACATATGTGGGTTCATGCACCCACCATGTGGACCATTTAGATATTTTATGGTTTTAATTGATGCATCTACAAGATGGGCACACGTGTCTTTATTATCAAATCGTAACCTAACAATTACGAGATTGCTTGCTCAAATAATACAGTTAAGAGCTCAATTTCTATATTATCCAATCAAGAAAATACGTCTTGATAATTCTAATGAGTTTACATCTCAAGTTTTCAATGCTTATTACATGTTAGTTGGGATTATTTTTGAACATCTTATTACTTATTTCATACACAAAATGGTTTAGAAGAATCATTTATTAAGCGCCTCTAATTAATAGCTTGACCATTGATTATGAGAGAAAAACTCTCTATTTTAGTATGAGGACATGTTATTTTATATGCAGCAGCTCTTATACGCATCAGACCAACGAATTATCATAAATTCTCCCCTTTGCAATTGGCTTATGGTCAAGAGCCAAATATTTTCCAACTAAGAATTTTTGGATGTGCGTTATATATTCCTATTGTTTCACCGCAATGCATTAAGATGGATTCTCAAAGGAGGTTAAATTTATATGCAATATATGATTCTCCATCGATAATTAAGTATTTTGAACTATTGACTGGAGATATTTTTACGACACGATTTGCTGACTGTCATTTTGATGTGATAAGTTTTTAAACATTAGGGGGAGTAAATAAATAGTTGAAAAAAGAAATAAAGTAGAATGTTTCATCATTATCTCAAATTGATCATCGAACAAAGCAATGTGAACATGAAGTTCAAAAGATAATTCGTTTGCAAAATATTACAAATAGATTGTTAGATGCATTCACTGACCTTAAAAGAGTGACTAAATTACAAATACCAGCTATCAATGCTCCAACTCATATTGAAGTCCCTAAATGACAACTTATTGCAAATAAATCTAAGGTATGCCTAAAGCATGGTAGACTAATTGGTTCTAAAGATAAAAATTCTCGAAAAAGAAAAAGGTGCAACTAATAAGGATGTCCAAATGGAGGAGGTAGATACTCATAAAGAGATAATTGGTGTAACTAATAATAAAACTCTAGAAGATGTACATATACCTGAAAATAATGAAGAAATCTCAATTACTTATGTCACTAAGGGGATGAGATGGAATCGAAAAGAAAATATTGTTGATGATATCTTTGCACATAAAGTACTACTTGATGTTTTGAATGAAAGTGAGGATCTTGAACATAAATCTATTAAAGAATGTCTAAAAAGACATGACTGGCAAAAATGGAAAGACGCAATCTAGGCAGAGTTAGACGTATTTGCAAAATGAAATACTTTTGGACCTATAGTGCAAACACCTGAAGGTGTGACACTTGTAGCGTATAAATGGGAAATGAGAATAATGAAGTCGTAAGATATAAAGCACGACTTGTTACACAAGGTTTTACACGAAGACTAGATATTGATTATGAGAAGACATATTCTCCTGAGGTGGATGTAATTACATTTAGATATCCTATAAACCTCATACTTCAAGAAAAAACTTGAAATGCATCTAATAGATATAGTAACAACCTACTTATATGGATCTCTTGATACCGATATTTATTTGAAAATCCTAGAAGGATTTTAGATGCCTACAACATCTAACTCAAATTTTTGAAGAATTTATTCAATAAAGTTACAAAGATCTTTGTATGGACTAAAGCAATCTAGACGAATGTAGTATAACCGTCTTGATAAGTATTTATCTAAAGAAGATTGTAAGAATGATCTAATTTATCCATGTTTTCATCTAGAAAATTGGATCCATGTTTGTTATAATCGTTCTATATGTTGACGATTCGAACATTATGGGGAGACCTAAAAGGCTTGCAAAAGTAGCAGATTATATAAAGAAAGAATTTGAAATGAAAGATCTTGGTAAAACTAAGTTTTGTCTTAGCTTGCGGATTGAGCATTTATCATGTGGAATTCATATTCATCAATCAACTTATACTAAAAAGATCTTGAAACGATTTTACATGGATGAAGCTCATCCATTGAGTACTCCAATGGTTGTTCATTCACTTGATATGAATAAAGATCCTTTTCGGCCTCAAGAAGATGATGAAGAACTACTTGGTCTTGAAATATCATATCTCAGTGTCATTGGTGCATTAATGTATCTTGCTAACAATACAAGACTTGATATAGCATTTTTTTGTAAATTTATTAGCAAGGTATAGTTCTTCACCTGCAAAAAGACATTGGAATGAAGGATATTTATCCAATCCATATAAAGCAAGATCTTAGACAGGCTATGTGTTCACATATGGTGGTACTACCATACCTTGGAGGCCTACCAAGCAAATATTAGTTGTACATCATCAAATCATATTGAAATATTAGCAATTCATGAGATAAGTTGAGAATGTGCTTGGTTAAAATCAATGACTCAATATATTGAAGGGACTTGTGGTTTATCTTCGAAAAATGATGATGCAACAATATTATATAAAGATAATGTTGCTTGCATTGCACAGCTAAAAGGTTGATACATGAAAGGAGATAGAACAAAACATATTTCGTCAAAGTTCTTCTTCACAAATGATCTTCAAATAAAAGGTGATATTGAAGTTCAACAAATTCGTTCAAGTAACAATTTGACAAATATGTTTACAAAAGCTTTACCAACTACATTCTTCAAAACGTTTGTTTATAACCTTGGGATGCATCAGGTCAGAGATCTTAAATGACATCATCAATATAAGAAGAATAAAGAAGAGTTATTGATTAATGCATTGTACTCTTTTTTTCTTAACTAAGATTTTGTCCTACTGAGATTTCCTTACGAAGTAGTCTTAATAACATTATAAGACTCCATAACAATATGTACTCTTTTTTTCTTCTAAATTTTTTTCCATTGAGTTTTATTTAGTAAAGTTTTAATAAGGCATATTCTCATATAAAAGGCATTCAAAGGGAGAATGTTATAAATAATTTATATTGAATGCCTTTGTAACCCCTTAACATTTAGTATGTTGTAACTTCTAGATCCCATAATTCCAGATTAATGGAATTATTTAAATACTATCATTATGGTTAATGTAACTCCCTCATTCTAAAAATTTATATTAAGGGGTCTTATGTCTCGTAGAAATGATCAACAAAGAGAACAATTCTCTCTTAAAACTTTTTCTTCTCTCTAGTATTCTTAAGTTTTCTTGTTCATCTTTTGAAGAAATTCTTGCATTTTTCAATTAGTTTTGGTTTGTTTTATAACAATTTACTAATTAAATGTAACCCTTATGTGCCCTATGCCCTTTTATATAATTGTTTTATTGGTTAGGTCAGGAGCGATTATTGTTCTAGGAATTATTATTTATTAGACCGTCCTTATTTTTAAGAAAATACTATAATTTCTGTTGCAACTAATTTTATTAAATAATTATGTGTTATGTTTTTTTAATGATTTATACGAATTTATTGAATAATTATCAATAGCTTTGTTTAGTTTAGTGGTTAAAGTAGTTAGGAGGGATGATCGAAGTTGCAGAATTCTCAACTCCACATATACAGGGAGCAAGATCATCCTTTTAATGAAAGATTTGATCTGGTCTTGGATTCTAGCCAGTTTCCCTACTGATTTATTTATCATAATTAAATATTTATATTAAAAATAATTTAAAACTTAATGGTATATTAAAAACTAAAATATTTATTCTATAATAATATAATTTTACTAATCAATTGATTTCACTCTTAAATGAATTTTTTATTTGTTTATTCTTCATAGTTTATATATTGTATAGATTTTTTTTCCAAAATATATAAATTATGGAAAAACTTGTTTCAAATTAGACTTGGAATTATCACTTAAAGGAAGGTTTTAATGTCCAATCAAAATTATGAAATCATCAGTTTTAATTCCACTCTATTCTAGCTAACTTTGGTTCTGATTTAAAACAAAAACGTCGTCAGCCCTAGAAGTAGCATGGTATCATTTCGCAAAATGCAATAGCTATTACTAACTAGCTTGTCTCAATACTATTTTCATTAATGTTCTTTATAAAATTATGGCCAAAATATTAACAAATAGAATATAAGTCTTTTCTTTCTAAGCTCGTGAAAGAGAACTAAAGTGCCTTCATCAAATAGAGGATACATAGTGACAACATCAGTTTGACCTTTGAGCATCTACCTCATATCACGTCTAGGCTTAAAAGATGACAATGGCTTTGCACTACTAAGGTTGATATGAGCAAGGCATATGATAGAATTGAGTGGCCTTTCTTAGAAAATATCACAAGGAAAATGGGGTTTCATTCAAATTGGATTAACACAATCATGAAGTACGTTTCCATGGTTTTTTCATCAATTATTATAAATGGTAGAGCATGGGTAAACATTAGATTGTTAAGTGGACTTTGACAAAGAGACCCATTATCCTCGAATCTGTTTCTATTATATATTGAGGTCATATCCACAAGTATTAAAAAAAAATTGAAAAGTCTGAGGATTTAAAAGGTATTAGAATAGTTAGGCTAAGACTTATGATTTCTCACCTTCTTTTTATAGATGACATCTTAATTCTATGCAATGCTAATTATATGTAACAACCCGACTCCCATCCCTAGACCCACATCATCCGATGATGCAAGTTTGATATTGTCTTTCCTTGGGCCACCTGATAGTTGGGTTGTGTCACTTCATTTCTTCTTTTTATTTTGACCCCAAATCCATGAGACTTCCCAAGTAACATTTATTCATGTATAAGTAAAATATTGAGAAATCTGTAGATAAAATAATTCTATATTATTAATCAATTCCAAGGGTACAAAAGACCTTTATTATAGCAGAAGTAACTTTAAAATTTAAAATCAGGTAAACTAGGCCAACATATCTGACAATTAAATCAGAACTGACATGCCCAACCTAAACATTGCATGAATACTAGTAAGATAAACTTGGCTACACGGCTATTGATCATTAATTACCTAAAAGGTTAGAAAAGAAAAGGTGAGCTTAAAGCCCACTAGATCATCCCAAATATTTAAGTCATTATTTCAACAAATAAAACATACATGTCAAGCCCTTTCAAACATTACATGATTCAAGAAATTCCTTATTTGATAGTTGTAGTTAAGACCGAAAGGGGTTCACCCTCTATGTTTTGAGTCTAGGAAAATAGATCTCTCCAGAAACTCAAACCCTTGTTAGTGAAGTAGGATCACTCCCGAAACCCAATTTACTTTGGGGCAATCCTAACGCCCAATTCCAAGTGGAAATACCGGCACGCCAGCTCTAGGGTTGGAACACACACGATGAAATCCTTCATCGCGCGGGTACGTGATTTTAATCGTTATTAATCTTTTGTTAAGTGTAAAACAATGCAATAATGTACTGAAACAAGGATTGAACATGTGAGCATGGCAAGCATAGAACATATCATCACATATCATGCATCTTTATGTAAGCCTAAGCATGTTAATTCTAAATATTGGCATGCATGATCAATTCAGAATAGGGTATGCATACACAATCACATATGTAGATCTTATTGAAATCAAAATAATAAAGTAAAACTTGGAAATCACTTCTACATTACACGCTTAATCCTCTTAAGTTGGTATTCCGAGCCTTCTTAAGCCTTCAACCTTTTTTTTCACTCAAGGAGAGAACAAAGATACTTTTTTTCTCTTGAGCTAGAAGAGAACTAAGAAGAAAAATGAAGAAAAAATGAATGAGGAGAATCTCTTTCTCTTGAACTAGAAGTGAACTAAGAAAAAAGATGAAAAAAAGAAGAATAAGTAGATTCTCTTTTTTATGAGCTAAAACAGAGCTAAGAAGAAAATTTAGAAGAGAAGAATGAGATGAGATAGTTTGAGGGAAAGAGAAGAGTAGTATTTATAGGTATCATTAGCAAATCACTTTATTTCACTACCCATACTTTAATAGCTAATCACCTCATTCTATTACTCATATTTTAATATCCAACCACACCATTCTACTACCTTTTTTTTAAAGAATTTGTGGGATATTTTTATTTTATTTCATATTTATTTAGCTTTGGCAATTACTTATGGAGTAGTTCAAATGGTGGTTATTGTTTTTTTACTTTTTATGTGAATTTACAATTTTACCCCTAAGAGGTAAAATTACTATTCTACCCTTGGATATTTAATGTGTTTCCATAATATGAACTCATTTGTATATTCTTAATATTCGAGAACTTTTTAAGCTACTACGATCTACCCCCCTTAAAATAAATTTTGTCCTTGAAATTTGTACTTACTCATTATGATGCTGCCTAGTCATGTATTTTTAGTGAAGAGGTTTGAGTATTTGTTCTTCATCTCACTTTTGAACTCCCAAGTTGCTCTTCCACTCCATAATGCTTTGAAAAAACTTCGACGAGCGGAATGTCTTTCATTCTCAAGCTTCGTACCCTACAATCTAGAATTTTAACCACTACTTCTTCATATGTGGCATCAGTTTGGATATTAATCTCCTCCTAATGGATAACGTGAGATGTATCCGGTTCATATTTTCTCAGCATTGACATGTGAAACACATTGCATACTGGGGACATTTTGTTTGATAAGTCGAGTTCGTAGGAACATTCATCAATTCTTCTGAGTATCTCAAATGGACCAATGAATCGAGGTGATATTTTTCCTTTATGTCAAAATCATTTAGTTCATTTCTGGGGGCTAATCCTTAGGAACACTTTATCCCCCATTTGAAATTCCAAAGGTCTCTTTCTGTGTACTTTTTGTTGTGGCCAACTTCTTCTAGATTTGTTTGACTTGGTTATTCATCTCTTCTACTAGATCTAGCCCTACAAGCATGTGGTTGTCAAGTTATGCCCAACAAGTCGGTGATCTGCAGGACCTTCCATAGAGAGCTTCATACGACATTGTTTTTATACTTGCCTAATAACTATTGTTATAAGCAAACTTTGCTAGGTGTAGATATTTGCTCTAGTTGCCTTTAAAATCAAGTACACAAGATCTTAACATATCCTCTAGTGTTTGAATGACTCTCTCAGATTGTCCATCAGTTTGTGGATGGAAAGCGATGTTCATGGTAAGTCTAG
The DNA here is from genome assembly GCA_030144865.1 of Tinospora cordifolia. Taxonomy (NCBI): domain Eukaryota; kingdom Viridiplantae; phylum Streptophyta; class Magnoliopsida; order Ranunculales; family Menispermaceae; genus Tinospora; species Tinospora cordifolia. Next base: position 26,359 of record JAJIYU010001529.1, on the reverse strand, counting down.
TGCCCAACTCCTTCTGTAGACTTTGCCAAAACTTAGAGATGAATCGAGAGTCTCTATCTGACACTATGGTCTTAGGTCCATCATGGAGTCTCACTATCTCTTTTACATATAGTTCTTCCAACTTACTGACTTGATTTGTGGATCCAATAGGCAAGAAATGTGCCACTTTAATGAGACGATCCACAATCACCCATATAATATCTTTTCCCTTTTGATTCTAAGGTAACCCATTGAAAATTTCCATGGAAATGTTATCCCATTCCCATTTTAGGATTGGGAGTGGTTGTAACAATCCAATAGGCTTTTGAATCTCTGCCTTCACTTACTGACAAAGTAATTCCTAAATAATCAGTTCATCAAATCCCTAAATGTTGTTGCTTGGTTGGTCAAACCAAAGGGTATCACCATAAATTTGAAGTGTCCATACCAAGTCCTAAAGGCAGTCTTCTATATATTTGACTCTTGGATCCTCAGTTGATGGTATCCTAACCTCAGATCAATCTTAGAGAAATGAATGCCTTCTCTCAATTGATCGAATAGGTCAGATATTCTTGGTAAGGGATATTTATTCTTCATAGTCGCTTGGTTCAATTTTCGATAGTTAACACACAACCTCATGGATCTGTCTTTCTTCTTCACGAACAACACCGGGGCTCCCCATGACGATTCACTTGGTCTGATGAATACTATTTTCTCGGAGTTCATCCAATTGATTCTTTAACTCGATCAATTCTATTGGTGCCATTCTATAAGGAGGTATGGCTTTGGGGTTGGTTCTAAGGTAAAGTTCAATCCTACTCTATTTCTCTAGCTGGCGGTAAACTTGGTAAGTCATATGGGTACATAGCTTCATATTCTCGAACTACTTCTAACTTTTGGATTCTTTCTTGTTCGTTAGTGTCCTTTTCTGAGAGTTTCTTGAATTTGTTTTTTTTCCTTAAGCAATTCAGCATAGCTATCATTGGGCTTCTAGGTAATCTATGCATATTGCTATTAATTGTATAGGTTTTTTCCAAAGGTAATGTTATTGTTACTCTTCTTTTAGGACAATCTATTTGTGCCTGATACTGGTTTTAACCAATCCATCCCAAAGATTACATTGTATTTATAAAATAGGAGTACATAGAGGTTGGTTGAAATCAGCTTATCTCCAAACCTAAGGTCACACTAGACATTCTTTTTTAGGTAACAGTGGTTCTTATGGATGTGGATACATTCAAAGTCATAGACGATGTTGTTGTTACTAGTTGCAACCTATCCGCTAGTTTAACAACAACAAAAGATTTCGTAGCACTCGAATCAAACTTCCATAGTAGGAACTTGATCCTCGGCGACAACTACAAACACTCTAGCCTAATTCTAATTCTGCCCTTAATTGTTATTTTGTCGGGGTGGTTGCTATTGTCTGCCTTGAGGACGACCATTTTGTCATCCGCCCTAATTGTTTGTGGTTGTTGCTATTAAGGAGCTTGAGCTTTGATAGGATAGAACTTGCTATCTGTCCCATCTAGTTGCAGTGAAAGCACAGTCATTGGTGTCTAGCCTACTCTAAATGTTCCTTTACAGCACGTTTGGGTCAGTTCCAAGTTTGAGGCCCCTTACTTCCACCATTCTTCTGATGGGTATTCTACTTCTTCTAGGTCCCTTGGTAATCTCTATTAAGTTGAGTTGGTAATCTCTGATGGCCAACTCTTGTTTTTATTCTTCAACTTCTGCTAAGTTGAGTTCCCTTTCCACTAGGATTACTTTCTCGACCACATCCTTATATGTCTTTTGGTCGATCAGTATTACTTACTTTCATATCTCAATCTTTAGGCCTCAGCAGATTGGTTCGCCTTCATATTTTCTTCCCTCATCATTTTCGGCGTAAACTTGGCCAACTCAATAAACTTGGTTTCATATTTGGACTCATATGTCTTTGGTTCAATCTGATGAATTCTGACTACATTTACCTCAGGCTTCTGGGAAGAATTTCTCATAAAACACTTCTTTAAACTCTTCCCAGTTCATCTTTCTGACATTGGTGTTTGGATTTGCGTTTAGCATCCTTCACCAACTCCTAATTGGTACCTTTAACTGATGGGCAGCTAGTGCAACTCTCTAAGGACCCATGCCCCCAATATGTCCAGATGTTCATCGAGCTTCTGGTTCTAGTGATCAGTCATCATGCAGTCAAACTTGCCATCAAACTAAGATGAGTGAAGTTTCTTTAGTTCCATCAGCATTACTCTGTGTTCTCTATCTTCCACGTCATCCTGTGCCCCCTAATGAGATTGATCCTCGGGCATAGGTGTAGACAACTGTACTGGAATTTGCTCTTGCATCTACGGCTATGGCACCGCCTATGGCAGAATCTGAGGCAAGGCTCTCATGATCTACTTTATAACTCTACTGGTGATCTCTATCAAAATCTCAGGAGTTAGCACAATCCCAATCTAAACCTCAGCAACACCAGTCTATGACTCTTGTCCTTGTGTTTCAATCTCGTTAAATGCAGCAGCTCTTGTAGCATATCTCTTAGAGCTGGCCATTATCTACAAGTCAAAAGTCATTTTAGTATCCAATAAGGTATCACAATGAAAATGTTTCAAGGAGAATACTAATCTACGGTACATATCTTATCTTTCCTTATCCTCATGATGCAAAATGTTTTTTCAAACTTGAGAAAATAGCCATCCTTGACTTGGTCATTTGTTGCGTTTGTTTCCTGAAATTTTCATTTCATCCATGCTATCGTGATGCTAGATCCATTTCTCTAGGTTCTTGATTTGTTAAGTGACCTATTGGTTTATTCGTCTTCTGTTTGAGGATTTTCAAAGTCATCTAATGTCGTTGGGTGCAAGATTTTGGTCTTATAATCAAAATACATGTGATATATATATATATATATATATATATATATATATATATATATATATTTTCATGAACTTAAACATGTAAAGCATGCAATCAAACAGTCATTCAATCAAAGAGTTTCATGGTAGCGCAACAAAATTTAGAGCTTCCATCTATACCTCTAAGTTCGACCATCCCACCCTTTTGACCTTTATATAGACCCAGCCAAGGCTTCCATTCCCTTCACCCCAGTATGAACTGAACAAGTTCCTTCTTGCTTTCTCTACCTCCCTCTTGCTATCTCTCTTTTTCTTTAGCTATTCTAAACAACAATTGGAGTAGTAGTAACAAAGTGCTACACAAATTTATGTGCTACAGTTAGGGAGATTTGAAGAAGATTCAACTTCAAAAGGGAGTTGCTATTTGAGGTGGAGATGACTTTCAACTTTTACTTTATTATTTTGATTTAAATATGGCTTACATGTATTTGATGCTTTGAATATGCATGATTAATTATTATACATGCCATGTAGAATATGCATGCTTAGGCTTACATTAATAAACATGTATGTTATGGGATGATATGATCCATGCTATGTTGTTACCATGCTCACATGTTTAATTGTTGTTTAAATTCAGTTTATTTACATGAATTTTATGTTTTTATACTTAATCAAAGATTAATTGAGATTCTAACCATGTACTGATGTGATGAAGGATTTCTTCGTGTGTTCTCCAACTATGTCGGACCTTTAACTTAGAACTGATTGTCAAGATTGGACCCAGAGTGAACTAGGCTTCAGGAGTGATCCCACTTCGCTAAGAAGGGTTTTAGTTTTAGGAATGATCTCTTTTCCTAGATTTGGAACACAGAGGTTAACCCTTTCTGTTTTAATTACAACTGAACATAATGAACTGTTTGAATCACTTAATATTTTGAAAGTGTTTGATATGTTTGTCTTATTTGTTAAAATAATGATTAAATATTTGAAATAATTTACTAGGCTTCAAGCTCACCCATTCTTTCTAATCTTTCAGAAAATTGATATATCAAGACCTTATGAAAAACTCTTAAATTATTTTTTTGAGATTTTATTGTAGGGCATTTTGGCCTAATTATATAACTTCAAGTTTTAAAGTTATTTTTCACTATAATAAACACAAAGGCTATGTACCTTTTGAATTTTGAAAATGATTAATGATATAGAATTATTTTATTTAAATGTTCCTAAATGTTTATTTTTTGAATTATTGCATGAGCTACTAATTATCCAAAAAGTCCTAAGGATTTGGAAAGAAACAGGAAGGAGAATAACGTAACATGGGGCTTGCCTCCTGGGCAGACCGAAAATTGAAAGTAAATATCATTGGATGAGGTGGGCTCGAGGCATGGGAGGCGGGGTGTTACAAAGGTGGCATTAGAGCTCAATTATTAGATTTACTAGGCAGGAATTAGAAAGAGTTGATTTATCAGGTAAGAATTTTACATTGATTCAATTTAGAATGCCTCACCTCCTATTTTGAAATTGAAAACTATTTTCGAAAGTTGTTTACAAAAAAGAAATATATGTTTTTAAAGGTTTTTTTTTTTTGATACAAAGATTACAAGTTGAGCTGATTGTGGATAAGCATTGTCCCAAGTAAAGCTAAAAATTGAAAGGGAGATGGGTTATCTCATCCGAAAAAGCGCGATTATTTAAGCAAACTTCAGTTTCACCGTCTAATCTGGAGGTTATCTCATCAGCTCATACAAGTAGTGGAAGTTAAAAACACACTTATATTTTTACAAGAAAACTAAAAGGTGGTAATCAAGGGTAAAGGAAAGTACTAGAGTACAAAGGTAATACCAGAAAATGGCACAAGAACTAGATGAGGGTTGAGCTTTTCAACTAGAAATCAAAACCCTAGGTCTAGAAAAGAGACCTTAGGTAAAGACTTGGGTGTTGCCAAGGGTGGCACAGTGGATCATGAATAAAATATTTAGGATATAGGTTAAAGACTAAAAATGTGTGAAAATAGAATACTTGATGGGTCAGGACACGAGATCGGGAGGATCCTATATTTATGGTTTCTATGTGGTATAGGACACATAGGAATTCGAGGGGTATTGAGGAATCCTAGACTCAAAGAATGATCGGCCATGCTTGGTGAATGATCAGTAACTTTGGAAGAACAAGTTTCCCTCTGCTTGGTTGGTATGGGACGGTCAAGTATAGTGGGATTTGAAAAACCTTAGTTGTCGAGACATTTGCGAAATTGGTTGGGCATCTTGAGATCTTTGAGTAGAAGTTTATGTTGATGGGCAAGGGTGGTGTGAGACACTCGAACTCAGAGGCACAGATAGAAATTTAGAATTTTGCTATGCTAGCATGAACTTACATGACTGAATGATTGCATGCATGCTTTACTCATTTAAATCCATGAATATAAATATATATATATATATTACATGCATTTTGATTTTGAGACCAAAAAAATCATGTACCCAACAACATTAGAGGGCCTTGAAACCCTCAAGCAGAACTTAGAAACATGAACTAATGGGTCACTAAACAATTGAGAACCTAGAGACATGAATCTAGCGTCATGATAGCATGGACGAAATGAACACAAGAGGAAACAAATATTGAAAGAATTTCAACTTGTAGATAATGGTCGGATCCAAGAGATATGCTACCAAAGCTGCCACGTCTAACAAGATTGAACCATGAGGACAGGAGGCACAAAATGGTGTTGTTGAGACTCAGATTGAGAATATGTTGACAGAGGTCACCAAGAGGGTTATGGAGTAGATTATGAGGGCATTGCCTTAGAATATACCATAGACAATGCCATAGTCTTAGGTACAGGAACATATTCCAGTGTAGTAGCCAAAGACAATACTCAATGTCCCAACTCATCAGAGAGCATAAGAAGATAGGGAGAACATAAGAAGACAGGGAAGACAAAGAACAAAGAGACATGTTGATGGAGTTGCAGAAACTCTGCCCATTTCAATTTGGTGGCACTTCTAATTACATGACAACAAACCACTGGTACTAGGAGTTGGATGAACACCTGGACGTATTAGGGGCAACGAGTTCCTGTAGAGTGGCGTTGGCTTACCCATCAATTCAAGGGACCAGCTAGAAGTTGATGGAGGATGCTAAAAGTAGATCCAAACACTAACGTTAGGTAGATGGACTGGGAGGAGTTCAATGAAGTGTTCTATGAGAAGTTCTTCCCAGAGGCTACTCTAAGGAAGAAGCAGTCCAATTTCGTTAGATTAAACCAGAAGGACATGATAGTAGCTGAGTACGAAATTAAATTCATTAAATTTGTCAAATTTTCACCTGAATTGATCAGGGAGGAAAGATGAAGGCCAACTAGTGTAATACCCTAACAATTTGTACTAAATGAAAGGAAATGATAAATAAATACCAATTTATTTCTAGAATCAATTAATAGGTTCAAGTTTGTTCAAAAACCTCTCAAGGGAGTGAAATTTAAGAAAAATGAATGAAACGAAATAATATGAAATGAAGTAAACACCTCAAATGGTCCAGGCATCCAAAATTCATTTCATTTGTCTAATTAAGGGTTCATTTACTTAGTATGCTTCAAGGGAGTCTAAATTCGAAAAGAAAATGGAAAAAACCTAGCCAATTGAAAGTTATGAATTTATATTAAATTCATGTGAACCCAAAAGTGTGTGTCAAGGGCCTAAAATACTTAGCAAATGAGAAATATGAATTTTTATAAAAAAAATATATGGACCCAAAAATGAGTAAGCACCCTTAAGCATTTGCAAGTCACATTGGAGAGTATACCTTGATCATGTACACCACACTCTATGCACAAAGCAAACTATCCATATCTTGTTTAGAAACCATGAAGGTTGATTCCATGTGCCAAGCTAAAATGATCATGTGCACCCTAGCTACATACACCCAAGGACATCCCAAGCTCACATAACCCTGACCCTAGCCATTTTTGAATAATACCTAGATTAGAAATGGCTCATGGGAAAACCTAGCCACCACCCTAATAGAATAAAAAGTTTCAATGAGGAAACATACTAAAATCAAGAAGATTTTATGAACTAAGGTGTTGTCCAAAGTGAAAAACCAAAAATGGAAAGTTTTTATGCTCTCATTTTGGCACCAAGATTGGACTCCCATGTAAAGTGTCTAAGCTACCCCCATTGAGTCTCATGATCTTGTGTCCACCAAGTTTGATAATGTACTTGCTATCCTATCCATGCTCAACATCCAAAGAAAGAGGAATGGGAAAGTTTCCTAAATTAAAAGATACCCTAATCTTGGCATACATGAGGGGAATGACCATCATATCCCCAATATGAAATCCATCTCTTCCACTCACGTGCAAGAATAAAAGATTCTCAACCTTGGATGCTCTCTAATATGTTGGACGTCCAAAGGAAAGGTTGCTGATTTTGAATATTCCCATGATGCCCAAATTAGTAGCACACCTAAAGAAAAAAAAAATGTTTCTTATGTAACTAAATGTGATGCCCAAGTAAAGAAATAACTATGAAAGTTTCCTAACACCCAAAATGTAACACCCCAACCCCCACATTTTCTGAGTATTGGACATAACCACCATTCTTTGACAGTGGACTTAACCATTTGGCGAGTTGGGTCCATGTTACTTTACAAGTGACACACACTTGACTTTCTATGTCCATTATCCCATGCCTCAATGCAAATTAAGAATACATAATCCAACTTTAATTGAACAAGGCCACATTGTAAGGGATAAGGAAATACTAGTCTTTATTAATTCATAAAGGGAAAAAGTACATAACTTTTAATTAAAAACAATTTCGACGGAATCAAAACTTGGCAACATGCTACATAAAAACTTTCCAAAAATATTAAGAAAAACGTCTCTTAACCAAAATCCGTGGCATGATCAACTTCCTGAAAAAATAAGAGAGGAAGGGGTGAGCACAAAGCTCAGTGGATCTTTTTAAAAAAACCACTTTTCAAATTCAAACCAATAACACATTCATATTTCTAACACTTGCATACATTAAGCCTTTCAAGCATCCATTTGTTTAAAGTTGAGACTTTAGACCAAAAGGGTTTTTAAGCCCTTGATGCTCTTAACAAAGTATCTCCTTAGAGCGAAATATAGCTTTTCTTAGCCAATTTCATTGGACTTTTAAAACTTAGGGGACCTTACTCACCAACAAAGTACTTTGGTTTTAAAACCATATGAACTAATCATATGAAAAGAACATCCATAACAACCCACATGTTTGCTATGATGGTACATGGTTATTTTTACCATCTTTTGTTAAATCTTATATCCTTGAATCATCAAATAAATTTCAGAACATGGAACTAAGATAAATAAAATTCAAAATATAAACAATCTGAAAATCAAATCATGAAACAACCAAAATCATGCATCATACTTTGAAATAAAGCCTAAGCATGATACTAAAGATGGCATGAATATTATGAATGCATAAATCTGAACAAGGATCAAATCTGAAACTGAAATATATTTTAGAATACTAGAACTGAAACTATTTTGATTTCTAAAGCCATACAAATAATGAATATGCTAGTAATTCGAATAAGAAAAATGGGTGTTCTAGAAATCACTTCCACCTTAAGATGTATTTTTCCAAAAGTCTATCAAAGATCCCAACATCTTTAATACTTCCAAACACTAATAAAACAACTCTCTACTAGCTTCTAAATGCTGGAACTAAAAGCCTTTTACCTTTGCACAAAAGAAAACGAAAAGAAAAGAAGAAGAAGAAGAAAAAGTTTGAGAGCACTATTGTGAGTGATCTCTCTTGTTCTTAGAATGAGTGGTTGTGAGCAACTTATGGGGGTTTATATAGGAGCTCATGAGCATATGGGACGTCCTTGGGCAGCATGGGCAACTTCCCACTTTTGAGCAAGTTTCGAAACACAAAAAGAGAAATATGGCAAGTTTGCACAAGGATTACTAAACTTGCCAATTTTCTTATGGGCCATGATTTGGTTCTTCATTAAATTTCTTAATTAATATCAAGGAATATTTTTTAGACTTAGAATAATGCTAATATCGCTGTGGGACGTCCCAAGTTAGATCAGATCATGCTTATATAATATTCTTTTTGGATTCATAGCTCGTTCATCACACAACTCATATGGGAAACTTTCCTATTTTCTATTCTTGGACGCCAAGAATGGGGAGTATGTTATCAATGTTGAGAGGACACTAGATCATGGTCTTAGGAATCCAATGTTGGCTCATGGAAATATTCTAATCAAGCTTACATGAGGGTTGGTGCACCACATGGTCTCTTTCCTTGAGTTGACGCCAAAAGAGAAGGAAAGTTTTTAATTTTGGAACCTTCTAATTTTGATTGTGTGGACAGCAAGGGACGGCTAGGGTTTGGCTCTAATTAGAGAGTTAACACTTCTAATTTGGTTGCTCACATGTGCATGGTTGAGACGTTTTTGGGTTATGTGGGTGCACACTTGATCATTCTCTTTGGTACATGAGATCGTTTTGTCTTGATTCCTAATCTTGGGTGATGCCCCATATATGTGAGTGCACTAAACCATTTAAATGGTACATAGGATCATTTTTCATATATTCAAATAAAGGAACATCCCATGGAGTTTTTGGTAGGGTGAGGGTACACTCAATCATGGTGTTTCACGTGACTTGCACATGTTAGGGTGTATGTTTATGTCATGATGACCTCATTACCATTCATGGGTTCTGTAATACCTCATAATTTTTTCAAATAACTTAAAAATAAATAAAGTTGACAAAATTTAAAGTTCTTGAGTAAAAATTATAAGATTTATTGAGAAAAATTCTAAATAATTGGAGGAAAATGAAATCTTAATATTAGTAGGATCCAACAAATGATATAAGATAAGTAGAATTATCAAATATTAATTGTATAAGAATTATTTTATAATTATACAAATAATGGAACAATTATGGAATTAATTATCAAATATAAAGTAAGAAGAGTGAATTACGTATGTATATATATATACAAATATAATTATTTTTGCTTCTCTGAAAATAAAAATAAATATATATAAAAATATATGAAATGAAGAAATGAGAAATATGGATTTATTAATTATTGGCATTAAAGATATTAAAGAAATAAAAAAATATCTAATAAATATAATATTAAATAATTAGAAAGGGAAAAAAATATTAGCAAATCAATAAAATAGAAGGATGTGAGCTAGTTACACAAATTAGAAGGTGAAAGATTGGTTTATAAGTGGCAACTCGAATAATAGAAACAATTTGATATTAGAAATTGCATCCAACGGCCAAAAACACTCAATCTTCACGATCTGCAATCCAACGGCTCAGATCAAGCTCGCATCGTACGTACAGGAACACCGAATCATGCAAATCAAATGACCCAAACTTGATCAGCCAGATCAATGGTCTAGATCGAGGCGTTCAACAACGATCGCGAACGAGTACTGCGATCGAGGATCATCCGATGGACCAAGCGAGTTTTGTTTTTTGTGATCTTCCATGCTGCGATCAAGGAAGGTCCAAGCGTCCAAATCAAAGCCGCTCGATTTCTCGATTTGCCGTGTTACGCTCCGAAATAATCCAACAGCTGAAATCTCACCCGCCTGATCCAACAGCTGACGATGCACGCCCCAAAACGAATTCACGATTCAATGCTGCGATCGAGGACGATCCGACTGCTATGATCTAATGCTCCGATAAATAAACAAAAATTAACCAGGAAAATCTAAAAAAATACTCAAAAAATTCTAAAAACTTGGTTTCCAAATTCCAAACTCACTTGCCATTTTCCTATGCTTGGGGGGCACGAAATTTTGAATAATTGGCAAGTTCCTACAAGGAGAACACCAAAAATTTACCATTCTCTACCCTTTTGAACTCTATATAAACATCCCCCACACTCACAATTCTTCTCATCCCAAGAAACAAGAGTTGAATTGTCATCTTGTTCTCTAAGCCCTCTTCTTGGCTCCCATTCTCACCATTCTTTTCCCTCTTGATTGTGAGAAGTTCTTGGTTGGGAGATTCTTCTTGGGTGATTTTCTTAGTGCTTGAACATTGGGACTTCTTGCCCAAACTTTGGGGGAAACTACATCTCAAGGTGGAAGTGATTTCTCTTACGCCCCTTTTTCTTATTCAAAGTTCTAGCATGTTCATTGGTTGTTTGGCTTCTGAAATCAAGAATAATTTCAGTTTAAGCATTCTAAAATATATTTCAATTTTAGATTTGATTCTTGTTCAAATTTATGCATGCATAACAATCATGCCATGTGTAGTATCATGCTTAGGTTTTATTTCAAAGTATGATACATGATTTTGAATGATCCATGATTAAATTTTCAGTTTGATCATATGCTAAATTTATTTATTTTATTCTCACGTTGTGAAATTTATCTTATGATTCAAAAATGTATGATTTAACAAAAATGATGGTGATAATAACCATGTACCATCATAGCACACATGTGGGTTGCTATGAATGTTCTTTTCATATGATTAGTTCATATGGTTTTGAGACCAAAGTTCTTGGTTGGTGGGTAATGTCCCTTGAAGTCCAAAAATCCAATGAAATTGGCTAAGAAAGGCCATATTTCACTCTAAGGAGGTATTTTGTTAAAAATATCAAGGGCTTCAAAACCTTTTTGGTCTAAAATCTCAACATTAATCAAATGGATGCTTGAAACGCCTAATGTATGCAAGTGTTTAAAATATGAATGTGTTATTGTTTTGAATTTGAAAATGGTTGTTTGAAAAGGATCCACTGAGTTTTGTGTTCACTCCTTCCTCTTTTTTTTTCAAGAAATTAAACTATGAAGACCATAGAAATTTGAATAGTTTCTAATTTAGCAAGTTTCTATTTTTAAAAGTTTCTTTTTAATGTAAGGGCATGTTGCCCAATTTTGGAAAAGTCTTCTACTGAAATTTTATTTTATTTTAGAGGTTATGAATTTATTTGATCAATAATGTAATAGTTTACATTATAAAGTTATGTACTTTCTTTTTATGAATAAAAAAGTTAATTTTTTCTTTATCTCTAATTGCCTTGATTTTATTGAATGATATTTGTATTCTTGAATCTATTCTAAGGCATAGGGTATTGAAAAATAGAAAGTCAAGTGTGTGTTACTCGTAAAGTAACATAACCCAACTCACCAAATGGTTAACTCCACTGTCAAATAATGGTGGTATGTCCAAAACTTAAAGAATGTGGGGGTTGGGGTGTTACAAAGGTGGTATCAAAGCCTAGGCTTTAGGTGCCTTAGGCTAAAAATAGAAAGTTAAGCCTAAACATATGTTGATTAGGCTAGAAAATAGAAGGTCAAGCATTAATTGCTCAACGAGAATTAGAAACCCAAATTAGGGCTTCACATTGAACTAAAATTTTAGTGTCTTCCCTTCTATTTTTGAAAAATGTTTTAGAAAGTGATTTCAAAAAGGGAAAGGTATGTTTTGAAATGTTTTGTTTGGATACAAAGACTAGAAGTTGAGCTGATAGTGGGTAAGTCTTGTCCTGAGTAAAGCTAAATATTGAAAGGGAGGTGGGTTATCCCGCCCTAGAAAGCGCGGTTGCTAAGCAAACTTCAGTTTCGTTGCCCGATCTGAAGGTTGTCCCACCAGCTCATATGAGTAGTCGGAGTTGAAGAACACTCTTATTTTCTATAAAAGAAAACTAGAAAGTGGAAAATTAGGGCAAGAAAGTGAATAGAAGTCGAAAAAGATGCCAAATATGGTATATTGACTAGATAGAGGTTGTGAGTCAACCAGATTGAACCCTAGGTCCAGAAAAAGACCCTAGGTAGAAAAATGGTGTAGTTAGGGGTGGCACAGTGGATTAAAAGCATAAATCTCTAGAGCATAGCCTAGAGACGAAAACTTGTGTGAAAACAAAAAATTGTTTGATCAGGATACGAGACCGGGAAGCTTCTGTATCTTTCGGTTTCTATGTAGTATGGGATGCATAGAAATTTGGGGTGTGGAGGAAGCCTGGACTTGGAGAATGATGGACCATGTGTGGTGAATGATCTGTAACTATGGCAGAACGGGTTTTTCTATGCTCGTTGGTATGGGACGGTGGAGTATAGTGGGCTCAAGAACCTTAGTTATTGAGCAATTTGCAAAATTGTTTGGGTGCGACTCTTTTCTTAGTGAAAGCCTAAGTGGAAGGAGTAGAGTGGTATGGGACACTTGAATCTGAAAGCTTAGATAGAAGCTTGAAACCTTGTTGTGCTAGCATGACTATATGATTGTGTGATATGCATGTTTTACTACTTATTTGCTTTAAGACCAAATCCTGTACCCATGCATGAAAAGAACCTAGAAGGAAAAACCTTTAGGCCACTAAACAAATCGAGAACCTAGAGACATGAATCTAGAGTTATGATAGTACGAACACCTGACAAGGCGAATAATGACAAGGTGTTAAATTTATAGACAATGGCTGGAGCAAGAAGGTATGCTACTCGATCCACCACCTAAGATGAGACCGAACAACGGGAACGGGAACTGCCTACTAGAATGGAGGCGCGGATGGAAGCCATGATGAATGAGATGTCGCAGAGAGTGCTGGATCAACTACTGAGGGCACTTCCACAAATAATCCCTCAAGTGGCACCACAGTCTCAACTACAGGAATCTATCCAGGTTCAACAACCAGCACCTGTGGCCCAAAATCTCGAACATTAGAGGGCTCAGGAGGGATTGGAGGATGAGAAACAGAGGAAGATGCTGATAGAGTTACAGAAGCTCCATGCCCCTTCATTTGATGGTACCATAGACTGCATCTCAGCAGACCACTGGTATCAAGAGATGGAGGAAATTCTCAATGTGCTGAAGGTAACTGGGTCACGACGGGTGGCACTGGCCATGCACCACTTTAAAGGACCAACTAGGAGTTGGTGGCGAATGATGAAGATGGACCCTAATATGGATGTTGATGCCATGAGTTGAGAAAACTTCACATAAATCTTCTATGAGAAGTTTTTCCCAGAAACAACCCTAAGTAAGCTACAAGAGGACTTTGTTCGACTAAACCAAAGGGACATGACTATAGCTGAATACGAGAGGAAGTTCACAGAACTGGCCAAATTCTCACCAGATCTAATCCAAGAGGAGAAAAGGAAGGCCAACCGGTTCGCACAGGGTCTCAAGATGGAGATTTGCAAGATTGTGAAGACTCTGGGCCTGAAGACTTACAGGGATGTCGTAGAAAAGGCCCTAACTCTGGAGCAAGAACTCAACTTGGAACAAAGTTTGAGGGAAGAATAAGAGGCCTGGGAATGAAAATAATCAAGGGCTCAAAAGAAAAGTAAGAAAGGTGGGAATGCATCACAGAAATAGGGACAGAACAACGATGAGGCGCGGAAGCAGGCTAAGAGACTAGGATTGTGCTACTTATGCAGACAAAGGGGACATCTTGCTAGAAATTGTCCAACAAGACCAGTTCATGCTCCCTAGCAACAATAGAATGCTCAGGGAGGAGGTCAGAGTAGGCATCCTCAAGCCAGACAAAATTAGAATGCCAATCAAGGGCAAAACCAAGGCCGTGGTCAGAACCAGGCTAGAGTGTTCGCGGTTGAGGCCCAAGAAGACTAGGTCCCTGCAGTAGAAGGTGCGTTCTTATTATTCAATGTTGCTGTGAAACTATTGTTTGACCCGGGTGCCTCAAAATCCTTTATCTCTGAAGAACTAGCTGATAGGTTACAATTTGTGACAAAAACAATGCATGTAACTTTGAATGTGTCCACACCAATAGAGACCATTGTGACTTCTAAAAGAATGTGTAGTTGTGACCTAAGGTTTGGGGACAAACTTTTGATAGTTAACCTATGTACCTTACCTTTTTATGGATATGATGTGATCTTGGGGATGGATTGGTTAGACCAGTACCAAGCCCAGATAGATTGTCCTGAAAGACGAGTGACCATAACCCTACCTTCTGGGAAAATCTTTAAAATCAACGGAGATATGCGGAAACTACCAAGGAGTCCAACCCTAGCCTTGTTAAGTTGTCTAAGGCAAACAAATGAGTTCGAGGAGCACACAGAAGAAGAACCAACAGACTTGAAGAAGATTCAAAACTTAGCTATGGTTAATGAGTATGAGGATGTATTCCCAGATGACTTACCAGGACTAACACCAGCTAGAGAGTTGAAGTTCAAGATTGAACTTCACCCTGGAACCAACCCTATAGCCATAACTCCTTACAGAATGGCGCCACTAAAATTAATTGAGCTGAAAGCTCAACTAGATGAGCTCAGGGAGAAAGGTTTCATCACGCCGAGTAAATCACCTTGAGGAGCTTCAGTGTTGTTTGTGAAGAAGAAGGATGGTTCCTTGAGACTGTGTGTCAACTACCGAAAGTTGAACCAAGCTACAATAAAGAATAAATATCCTTTACCAAGGATTAACGACCTATTTGATCAATTATGAGGAGCCACACATTTTTCTAAATTAGGTTGGGATATCATCAGTTGAGGATCTGAGAGTCTGATATTCACAAAATGGCCTTTAGAACAAGGTATGGACACTTCGAGTTCACCTTGATGCCCTTTGGTTTGACTAATGCCCCAGCAGCTTTCATGGATTTGATGAACCGAGTGTTCGGACAGTACCTTGACCAGTTTGTGGTGGTATTTGTGGATCACATTCTGATCTACTCCAAGTCAAAAGCTGAACATTTAGAACACTTGCAGATAGTGTTGGAGACACTCAGAAGGCATCAATTATATGCCAAGCTCAGCAAGTGTGAGTTTTGGATGAAGACAGTCAGGTTTCTTGGCCACGTACTATCGGCAGAAGGCATCTCTGTAGATCCGGAGAAGGTGGAAGCAGTTATAAATTGGAAGCAACCTAAGACAGTTATAGAGATCAGGAGCTTTTTAGGTCTAGCTGGGTACTACAGAAGGTTCATCCGAGATTTCTCCAAACTAGCAGAACCTATGACCAAGCTAACCAGGAAGGGAATCAAGTTCGATTGGAATGAGAAGTGTGAACAATCATTCCAAGAATTGAAGAAGAAATTGATTACGGCCTCTATCATAGTCACTCCAACCCATGGTGTTACCTATACCCTCTATACTGATGCTCCGCTGAGTGGACTTAGAGCAGTGTTGATGCAGGAAAGACAAGTAGTCGCTTATGCTTCGTGACAACTGAAGGTCCATGATAAAAATTACCCTACTCACGACCTAGAATTAGCGGCCATTGTGTTTGCCCTGAAGATTTGGAGACACTACCTTTATGGTGAGAAATTTGATCTATTTTCATATCGCAAGAGCTTAAAGTACATCTACACTCAGAAGGAGTTGAACCTCAGGCAACGGAGATGGATGGAGTTCTTGAAAGATTATGATTTTCAACTACACCACCATCCGGGGAAGGCCAATGTAGTGGCTGATGCCTTGAGTAGGAAGTTCAACAAATAGGGGGAGGAGAAAGGCCAGATGTACTAGTTGATTGATGATTTTAGGCTGGGTGTGACCCTAAATGAAAAGCAAGCCTACCTCTGCATTATGTCTTGCCAACCAAATCTTCTGCACCAGATCAAGGAGGAACAAAGGCAAGACAAATAGCTTACCAGTCTAACCGAAGGAGTTACACAAAGCAAGCATACTGACATAGGTTAGATGCTGAGAATATCCTAAGGCTCGAAGAAAGAATGTGTACCTTAGAATGGGCAGAGTAAACAGATTATACTCAATGAAGCCCATCAGACTAAGTATACCATGCACCCAAGCGGGGACAAGATGTATCAGAACCTCAAAAAAACCTATTGGTGGAGAGGAATGAAGAGGGACGTGGCTAAGCATGTCTCTAAGTACTTAACCTGTCAACAAGTGAAAGCAGAACACCGGAAACCCTTTGGAATGTTACAACCACTCCCTATCTCGGAATGGAAGTGGGATAACATTGCTATGGACTTTGTCAGTGGTTTACCCATAAACCAAAAAAGAGAAGCCATTGTTTGGGTTATTGTGGATCGTCTCACCAAAGTGGCTCATTTCCTGCCAATTAGATCCACAGACCAAGTCAGTAAGCTGGGAGAACTATATGTGAAAGAGATAGTAAGGTTGCATGGGGTACCCAAGACTATTGTGTATGACAGAGACTCTCGCTTTACTTCACAATTCTAGCAGAGTCTATAGAAAGAGATGGGTACTAAGCTCACCATGAGTACATCATTTCACCCTCAGACGGATGGATAGTCTGAGAGAGTTATTCAAATTTTAGAGGATATGTTGAGGTCTTGTGTTTTAGACTTCAAGGGGAATTGGAGCAAGTATTTACACCTGGCGAAGTTTGCCTATAACAACAGTTACTAGGCAAGCATAAAGATGGCTTCATTCGAGGCTCTCTATGGGAGACCTTGCAGATCACCTGCTTGTTGGGCTGAGCTTGAAGACCATGTATTAACTGGGTCAGACTTGGTGGAAGAGATGAGCAACCAAGTCAAATTGACACAAAGGAGGTTAACTACTGCACAGAGTCGTCAAAAGAATTATGCAGACAAGAGGAGAAGACCACTAGAGTTCCAAGTTGGGGACAAAGTATTTCTGAGACTCAGTCCTCAAAAGGGTATCAAAAGGTTCAGATTCAAAGGAAAGTTATCTCCGAGGTTTGTCGGACCCTTTGAAATACTTAGAAGAATCGGAGAATGTGCTTATGAGTTGGATCTACCAAGCCAGATGATTTTAGCTCATAACGTATTTGTAACACCCCAATTTTCAATCGGACCTCCGTTCACGTGTTTTTTCACGTGTGGATCGTCGCCCGAGGAAAATCAAGGTGCTACCAAAAATTTTCTTCTATCAAAATCTTTTTCTTTAGAATTTAGTTCAAAATCGTTAGTTCTCAAGTCAATGTCTATATAGATATTCTATGCAATATCGAAGATCACAATAATTTCTCCAAATAAATCATAAGCAATGCAGCAAAATAACTTTAAAGACTATTATTAAAATCAAAATTGTTAAACAAGAAAAGTCATTTAAGGATAAAGTAAATCAATGTTAAACTCAGAGTAAGTACATTAAAATAGTATAGTAAAAATAAATAAAATATGACCTCCATGTCCTATCCCGGACGACCTCCAAAAGAGGTGTCTGATCAAAGTGCGAGTCTTCTAACATAGGTTACCTTATTCTCAGTCCATGTGTACCTGAAAAAAATAAAGTGGGAGTGAGCTCGAAAGCTCAGTGGATCGATCCTACACATCACATGCATTATACTGACCCAAGCCGAAACATTACAAACACTTCCAAACATTAGGCATTCAAACATTCATTTGTTTTAGTTGTAATCTAAGACTGGAAGAGGGTTGAGATGTCTCTCGGTATTCCCTGTGATCCAATCTAATCTCAGAAGGTTTCCAATAACCATCTAAAATCAATCGACACTCACATCGCAGCCTAAGAGAGTGTACTCATCGTGAATCGTACCGTCTCCCAAAGACTTCGAGCTATCACAGTCAGCTCCGGGTGGGAATACCTACAATCCACCTTGTAGCTCGATAATCTCAAGCAGTGACACATAGAAGATGCCACATCGATCCGCTTCAGGCTCGTCAATCGTACCGGTACGTGGATTCTCAATAAACCATCGTCTTATTTTAGTTTTACAAACAATTTCAATCATGTCAACCATCACGCATATCATGGAAAATAAATCAAATAATGCAGGCTATTCACATGAGTAAATAATAAAAGCTAAATACACGATTTCCTATTAACACATGCCATAGATAAACAAAGTACAATTTAAATGAATCATCACACCATCATCCAAGCACACCAAACAATTTTAATCAATTTCATAACAAAATTCTAATAATCCTAGAACTATTCAACCAAATGCTTTGAATCTTAAATCCGTATAATACATATGAGTAAGGAAGTCACGCCCACCTGATTATCGGATTTCCTTCTTTTCCGTTCGTCACTAATGCTCGTTATTAAGAATGTCGATCTGCACATAGAAAATGTATTATAATAATTATTTATAAGTTCCTAGTTTCTTCATTTTAATTTAATTGCAATAATATTTCTAACTAAAGCTTTGAAGTGATTTTATGACTTTTCAATCTAGTAGTTTTAATTAATCAGGATTATTTTCGTGATCAACTTTATGCATTAAAATTTATTAAATAAATGTTGCTCCATTTCTTAATCTTTATGAATTAATTAAATTATTCATATCTTGAGTAAAATAATTACGAATAAAATAAGACTTCCATTTATTAAGACTTTAGTCTTTTTTCATATTTGAAATTTCTAATCTCTTTTCCATCAATGTAATTCACCTTAAGTTGTTCCAATATTCAAATTCCTAAACAATTTGATCATAACATATAGCTCAATCAACTATTTAAATTCAGAATTTAATTTTCCTCTTTTTGAACTAATCTTTTACTGTTATTAAATCAAAATTCCATCATCAAGAATACAACTCAAAATATGTTTCCTTTCATCAATTAATCCCTACCAATCGTTCCATCATTTTAATTTTCCAAATAAAATCATCCAATTGCCAAGCAAATTCACAAACTCCAAAACCAAAGTTTTAAATGTCTTACCTCCCCTGTTTTCTACTGTCGGCCGAACCAGAGTTTGGAATAACAGTTGATGGTGCTCCTTCTATGTTGGATGTTCTGCAACTCAACCAAAAGCCAGGTTGTGCTCCCTTCAATCGTGCTCCAACTAAATCATGAACCAAGAATTTCTTCCTCACTTCCACCATTTTCACTAACCGGCCGAACGAACAGCTGAAGCACCATAGATTGTATCTCGTCTAGCTTTTGTCGGACCACCTGAAACTCAATCAAGAATGACCGTGCTCCAGCTCTTCATGTTTCAATCCAACCACGAACTAAAGAAGGAATTTAAAAACCAGAATTTATCATTTTTTTTCCACCTTCCTATTTTTTTTTCTTCAACAGTCGGCCAAATCCCACAAACTAAACACACTAAGGCCATGTTTCCTCTATGCTCTGTCCAACGGCATTCCAGCTCCACCAAAACCAGATTTTGGTTCCTCTTTTTCTCTGCTCATGCAACGACACCCAATCTTAGTAACAGCACAACATGCCCCCCCTGTTTTTAGTTCTTCATCCTCACACAGCTTCTTCTTCTGTTCTGCTCCGATGCAGTAGTTCCTTCCAATTCCCATCTTCTTCGTTTCTCCACCATCCTCCGACAGCAGCAGCGGCAACAGCTACAACGGCAGCAGCTGTAACAGAGCACTGTTGCTTTGGTTCTTCTGCTTCCCTCTGTTCGTGCAACCATACTCCCGAGCAGCAGATTCTTCTTCTTCTTCTTCTTCAACGTAGCAGCAGCAGAATTTCTACCCCTCTGTTTTTGTTTCCCACACGGTTCTGCAATAACAACTCCGAGCAACTACTACAACCTGGAGTGTTAGTATGTAATTTGAAATAAAAGGAAAAGGAAAAGAATTTTAAAAGGTTTCTACAATGAATACACCCCAAACTTGTCAATTCATGCCCATTAGCACTCTATATAAGCTCAAGCATGAGCACCATTCTCTTTAGCCCAACAAAAAGATATTCATGCTCAAATATGTATGTTTTATCATCATTGATTACGCATGCCATGCTTAGACTTCGCATGATTAGGTTTGCATATATGCTATGTGCTACTATGATGCTTGTTATGCTCACATGTTGAATTCAAACATGTTAGTCTATTAATTCAGTTTTGTTATATTTAATGAAAGATTAAATAAGATTATAACCACGTACCAACGCAGTATTCCACAAGGATTATTGTGGGTGTTCTCAAGATGTGAACTTTGAGTTCATTTCTAGTTTACATGGGTAAGGTCACCAAAATACTAGGGTAAGGTCGTAAATCTAGTGGAATTTGGCATAAAGGATTACTCTTTTTCTTCTTGGACAAATACTTTGATAAGAACATTGAGGTTAACCCATTCTGATCTTTAATATAACTTTAAACAAGAAATTGATTGAATCATGTAATGTTTACAAGTGTTTATCTTGAATGTCTTCTTTGTTGAAATAATAAGTTAAATATTTATGTTGAATGCCTTCTCACCCTTCCATCTTCTAACTTTTTAGGAAATTGATAAACAAAGATAGCATGATAGCCATTTAGGCAATCTTTGCCTTAGAATATTTTATTTAGAAAGTTTTCCTTAATCGTATTGGCATGTTGACCCAATTTTCTTATTCAAAGATTTATTCCGTTGTAATAAATTCAAAGGTTATGTACCTTAAATTTTGGAAATAATTAATGAAATTATTTACTTAATGATTTCTAAATGTTATTTTTGAATTACTGTCATGAGTATTATAACTTTGTTCTCCTTCCTTCCGTCCCTTCTTCTCATTCGGCAGCTAGGGAACAACAGCAGCAACAGCTCCTTCATTCTCTATTTTCTGTTTGTCGTCCCTGCATGGCGTTCTTCTTCATTCTGCAACAGCAGCCGTGGTTCTTCTTCTTCATTTTTTTCATGCTGAGCACTCTTCTTTCTTGTTCGTCCAGTAACAGAGACAGTAACAACGTATATAGTTGTTGGTCCGTCTTCTCTCCTCTGCTATTTGTTCATCGTCTCCAATTTAGCTTCAAAAATCAGGAACTTTAGCTCACAATCTGGCTTCTCCGGTTGTAGTTGATTCTCTACTTTCTTCTTCTTATTTCCAGCTTTTTCCTTTACCTTCTCCCATCCAAACAATTCGGGACTCTCTGCTTGCAACGCACCGCCCCGCTCAACCAGATAAATCTGGTTCATTCTCCTGTTCAGCTTCTTCACTACGCCACCTTTCCTTCCCCCCTTGTTTCTAATTAAGTTAATTTAATTAAATCTTATTATAATTCATGTTTATATATATTCTTAATTTAACCCTCATCATAAGTGTATAAGGTTATGTATATATACATATTAATCTCTTAAATTTATGTCAATCTTATTATAAGTTTATGTATCTTAATAATATCATTATTCGTGTTTATCCCTTCTACTTCTTCTATTCTATACATGAATGTATTTTATTTTATTTTATTATTTATTTATCTATGTTAACATTGAATATCCCTTTATTATTTTTCTTCTTGTTGTTTGATTTTATTATTGAGAAATTAATTGCTTATTTATTAATTCATTTCTCTATGCTCGCGATGTGGCGCACTCGCAAAGTTTCAGGGTGTTACAGTATTCCATGTCTCTATGTTGAGAAAGTACAAACCTGACCCCTGTCACATCATCCACTGGGAGGAAGTAACATTCAGGATGATACTACCTACGAAGAAACAATAGTGAGAATCCTTGATCACAAGGTTCAGAATCTGAGAACTAAGGATATTCCCTTAGTTAAAGTACTGTGGAAGCATCACGGAATGGAAGAGGCTACCTGGGAGCTGGAGAGTGAAATGAAGACCAAGTACCCGCATCTGTTTACTAGGAACACCTAAACATGTACAAATTTCGAGGACAAAATTTTTCTAAGGAGGGTAGGTTGTAATACCTCATAATTTTGTCAAATAATAATAAAGTTGACAAAATTTAAAGTTCATAAGTGGAAATTATAAGATTTATTGAGAAAAATTCTAAATAATTGAAGGAAAATGAAATCTTAATATTAGTATGATCCAGCAAATGATATAAGATAAGTACAATTATCAAATATTATTTGTATAAGAATTATTTTATAATTATACAAATAATGGAACAATTATGGGATTAATTATCAAATATAAAGTAAGAAGAGTGAATTAAGTATATATATATATATATATGCATATATAATTATTTTTGCTTCTCTGAAAATAAAAATAAATATATAGAAAAATATATGAAATGAAGAAATGAGAAATATAGAGAAATATGGATTTATTAATTATTGGCATTAAAGATATTAAAGAAATAGAAAAATATCTAATAAATGCAATATTAAATAATTAGAAAGGGAAAAAATATTAGCAAATCAATAAAATAGAAGGACGTGAGCTAGTTATACAAATTAGAAGGTGAAAGATTGGTTTTTAAGTGGCAAAACTCGAATAATAGAAACAATTTGATATTAGAAATTGCATCCAACCGCCACAAACACTCAATCTTCACGATCTGCAATCCAACGGCTCAGATCAAGCTCGCATCGTACGTCTAGGAGCACAGAATCATACAAATCCAATAGCCCAAACTCGATCAGCCAGATCAATGGTCCAGATCGAAGCACTCAACAATGATCGCGAACGAGTACTGAGATCCAGGATCATCCGACGGACTAGGCGAGTTTCGTTTTTCACGATCTGCCATGCTACGATCGAGGAAGATCCAAGCGTCCAGATCAAAGCCACTCAATTTCGCGATTCGTCGTGCTGCGCTCGAGAATAATCCAACGGCCGAGATCTCACCCGCCTGATCCAATGACTGACGATGCACGCCCCAAAACGAATTCGCGATTCAGTGCTGCGATCGAGGATGATCCGACGACTACGATCTAATGCTCCGATAAATAAACGAAAATCAACCGGAAAAATTCGAAAAAATACTCAAAAAATTCTTAAAACTTGGTTTCCAAATTCCAAACTCACTTGCCATTTTCCTATGCTTGGGGGGCATGAAATTTTGAATAATTGGCAAGTTCCTACAAGGAGAACACCAAAAACTTATCATTTTCTACCCTTTCGAACTCTATAAACACCCCCCATGCTCACAATTCATCTTATCCCAAAAAAAAAAAAGTTGAATTGTCATCTTGTTCTCTAAGCCCTCTTCTTGGCTCCCCTTCTCACCATTATTTTCCCTCTTGATTGTGAGAAGTTCTTGGTTGGGAGATTCTTCTTGGGTGATTGTCTTAGTGCTTGAACATTGGGAGCTCTTGTTCAAAGTTCTAGCATGTTCATTGGTTGTTTGGCTTTTGAAATCAAGAATAATTTCAGTTTAAGCATTCTAAAATATATTTCAGTTTTAGATTTGATTCTTGTTCGAATTTATGCATGCATAACAATCATGTCATGTGTAGTATCATGCTTAGGTTTTATTTCAAAATATGATGCATGATTTTGAATGATCCATGATTAAGTTTTCAGTTTGATCATATGCTGAATTTATTTATTTTATTCTCACATTGTGAAATTTATCTTATGATTCAAAAATGTATGATTTAACAAAGATGATGGTGATAATAACCACGTACCCTCATAACATACATGTGGGTTGCTATGGATGTTCTTTTCATATGATAAGTTCATATGGTTTCGAGACCAAAGTACTTGGTTGGTGAGTAATGTCCCTTGAAGTCCGAAAGTCTAATGAAATTGGCTAAGAAAGGCCATATTTCAGTCTAAAGAGGTACTATGTTAAGAACATCAAGGGCTTCAAAACCTTTTTGGTCTAAAATCTCAACTTTAAACAAATGGATGCTTGAAACGCCTAATGTATGCAAGTTTTTGAATTATGAATGTGTTATTGTTTTGAATTTGAAAAATAGTTGTTTGAAAAGGATCCACTGAGCTTTGTGCTCACCCCTTCCTATTCAGGAAATTAAACTATGAAGACCATGGAAATTTGGATAGTTTCTAGTTTAGCAAGTTTCTATTTTTAAAAGTTTCTTTTTAATGTAAGGACATGTTGCCCAATTTTGAATAAGTTTTCCACTAAAATTTTATTTTATTTTAGAGGTTATGAATTTATTTGATCAACAATGTAATAGTTTACATTATAAAGTTATGTACTTTCTTTTTATGAATAAAGAAGTTGAATTTTTCTTTATCTCTAATTGCCTTGATTTCATTGAATGATATTTGTATTCTTGAATCTATTCTAAGGCATGAGGTATTGAAAAATAGAAAGTCAAGTGTGTGTCACTTGTAAAGTAACATGACCCAACTCGCCAAATGGTTAAGTCCACCGTCAAATAATTGCGGTATGTCTAAAACTCAAAGAATGTGGGGGTTGGGGTGTTACAAGTTCACAAAAATTTGACAAAAATTTATATCTTATTATTCACAAAGAATTATGATTTATAACCTATAGTTTCGGAATCACATGAAAAAAATTAAGAATTTTGATATATGGTTTGGCCAAATTGGTGTCCATTTACTTTTCTTATTTAGAATCCACTAAAGGCACTATGACATGAAACCCTAAATCTTGGCCAATTGTTCTAAATTTGGGATATGATGTTTATTTTGTTAATTCGTGTTATCCTGTTTCGTTTCAGGTCATTTCAATTTCCCAAAGTATCCTAAATGACAATTCTTTCTAATTTAGACCCCTTCCAGGGCGTTTGGCAAATGAAAATCCTAATGTTGACCAATTGTTCTAATTTTTGAATATGTTGTTCAATTAGTTGGTTCATGTCACCTTACTTCATTTCAAGTTGATTTGGGTCCCTAAGAATCACTAAATGTGAGTTTTGAAACCAACTAAATTTAACCCTGAAATGAGCCTAATTTCACTTTGCACCCAATTGCACTAATTTGATGATAAATTTCATTTAATTAAATATAAAAAATTTAGGGTATTACACAAAATATGGACTGATATGATGTGCAAGAAGGATCTTGCAAGTATTCCAAACCTGATTTGTGTTCACACATCATAAGGAAACCAAATGAAGATCATATCTTTGGAATATGAAACCCTAGTGATCCCAATTGCCCAAACCATAAGCTTTCTTGCCTAAATCAATGCAAACAATCCCCTTGTGAGTATGGAAAGAATTTCTTGTGTGTGTGTTATCCAAACCGTCCCCCTTGCTCTTAAAACTCTATATAAACCCCTTAGTGTTTTCATTCTCCCCATCCCAAAGCACGAGTTGACACTTCCTCCTTGACTTTCTCTAGCCCTCTTCTTAGCAAACCCTTCTCACTTCTTTTGTGTTCTGGAGTGTTTCAAACTGAGAAGTTTAGTTTATTCAGTATTTTTCAGTGTGCTTGGAGTACAAGACGTTTGGGAGAAGGGAACCTCTGCGAATTTTCTACAAACTATCAACTAAGGTGGATAAGATTTCTTGAATCTACCGAACATATAACCTGCTCAGTCGGTCTATCGAGTATCTGGTGTTCATTGGAAGAAAATGTGCAGACTTAGTCAACCGGTCAACAATAACCCAAATAGCATCATATCTACCCTGAGATCTAGGAAGTCCTGTAATGAAATCCATAGTGATATGCTCTCATTTCCATTCTAGAATGGGTAAGGGTTGCATCTGACCTCTAGGTCTTTGATGCTCAGCTTTTACTTGTTGGCACACACTACATTTCTGCACATACTCAGCTATATCCTTCTTCATCCCATGCCACCAAACTGTCATCTTCATATCATAGTACATCTTTGTAGACCTTGGATGAATAGTATACTGAGATCTGTGTGCCTTTTCAAGCAATGCTGTCCATAGTTCCTTATCAACATATATCCATAACCTTCCTTGGTAACGCAACACACCATCAACACCTCTCTGCCAGTCAACTCTATCTGCGCTGTCAGCCCAAGTCTCATACATCGTCAAATCAGGATCATGCTG
>JAJIYU010001528.1:0-35155 GCA_030144865.1 Tinospora cordifolia | reverse complement strand
AAGGTTTCACCCCATAAAATGTGTTCGACTTGCTGATCTCCATCTCTACAAAACCAACCGAATCGATGATGCTCTTCTCGTCATCACGACGATGATCTGCGACGGCCACAATGTCAATACCACCACACTCTCTTCTTCTTCTTCCCTTGCTCATGCTCGAAATATATAGATATTCCAGTATAATTAATAATATCTAAGGTTATATGTTATAACTGGAATTTTATATAAAAAAAGGACATATTAATGAGAATATGCTTTTTTAAGACATTTTATGTAATTTTCTCTAAATTAATAGTTGAGTTCATCGGGTTGAAAGGAGAGTAAGAGGAATTTAAGAATAATAAATGGGTTATATGCTTCTTATCAATAGGGTTGAGTATAGTAAAGAAGTACTTCTAGTTTTAAAAGAATGTGATAAATCCAAAATTTGATCTTTTTTCTATTAGTCTAGTTATATGTATATGCGCACATTTTATGTATGTTTATGTGTATATATATATAAAAGGAAATCCTAAGAAAAATTAATAAGGAGTGACATAATTAATGGATATATATATATATAGACAATATTCACACAATGGCACTCGGCCAAAATAATTATTACTTATGTCATTATTCTTATAATTATTTTCTATTTATCATTAATATATTGTTCTTTTTTCTGCTATTTTTTATTCAATTGTTGAAAATAGTTTTAAGATGATACTTTTATAAAATTCATAACTTATAAAAATAGCCAAGAATTTGCTGGTATTAAGTTTTTTTTAAAAAAATAAAAAATTGGGTTAATACACTCTGCCATTACTTTGATACTAATTTGTAACTAATATATAATAATCAGTTTATATGTATATATATATATATATATATACTTTTAAACAAATAAATTATTGTAACCAGTGAAAAATAGGGGCGCAACCTATTCCTACCAAGAGTATTTTGCTTTAATCACGGCATTTTTTTTTTACTTGCAAAGTTAAACATGTAACTAAAAGTTATTGCAATGACTCACAATGTTAGTATCTGTTTTTTTTTTTTTAAGGAAAAGAAAAAAAAACTTGGTCACTAAATGCCATTAAAAAAAAAAAGAAAACCTTTTTAATGATTTTCCTAACAAGAAAAATCTTTCTAATTAATATTTTTACCTTGCTACATATATATTGTAATTAAAGTTCATTTACTATCATTTACGACATGTATATTTTAATTTACAACTTTGGTATAGCAACTAAACGCTATTTTCAAATTACTCACTACTTTCAAATGTAGTTAGTACAATTTCTTGGAGGATCTTAAAGGTTATTGATATAGGTTAAAATTGTGTCATTAATTATTTGAAAATGTGATTTAACATAAAATAGTATATAAATTCTTTTATTTCATTATTGTGGAGTGAGTGTATTATTCAAGAGAAGAGATGGATACAAACTATTTTATTATCCTTGATTTTGGTTTTATTTCATTATTAAGGACTCTTTTTTTTTCTAATGTAAACTGCTATTAAACCCTTGCTCACAAATTAGTTAAATATAGAGTTGGAGAGCAACACCCAAAATAGGGTTCCCTAAGTTAGAACAAACAAAATATGAGCTTTCATAAGTGCAAGATCAAGAGGGTTTACATAATTATCTCTTGAAGTTGAAAAGAAAATCACAAAGTACACTTGGTTGCTAAACTTATCGGTTTAATCAAGAGGTTGAACCTTCATTTTAATGATATGTTCTAGAAACGTTAGGAATTTTACTTTAAAACTTCATTTCCAATACAACCATAAATTAGAGAAAAAATGTGCTATGTAGGATATATAGATATTAAAATTAAAAAAAAAAAAAAAACTTTTCCAATGCAACCATGTATTGGTGATGTAAAGATGGCATAACATAGAGAATGTCTATCACAATGTATAAATAGACAACCAACTTAAAAAGAGAGTATATATTTTGCTTTTAGAGATAAAACTTAAAAATAAATATTGTCATATTATAAAAAGTGAGAGCAAATCTGTAGTTGAATTAATACGAAACATTGTTCATAAACCAAGCACAACTTGCATTCCAAGCATCAGGTTGAACTGTAAATAACCGAGTACTTGACAAAATCACATAAAGCACAAGCTCAGATTACACGATCCTGAAGACACAAAAAAAGAATCAAGAAGTTATACATGAGTCTGAGCCTATAGGTTCGGTGATTTATGTGTCAAAGCTGGTGAAATAAAAATAACAAGTATCAAGAAGTTCAAGCACACAAGTGAGATGAATCATGATCCCAAACAAACAACACAAAGGGACTTAAAGGTCTAGCACTCGATGCAAAACCAGGAACTAATATGCCTCAAGTACTCATCCTCAACCTTGATCGTCTCTGACCAAAATAAAGAAGGAAAGCAAGGATAGAAACAAACTCTGAAAAATCTAGGATCATCATCATTTTAAGGCAAGTTAATAATTTGGAATCCTAAAGAAATGAGTTGTTATCTGTAAGTGTTATACCAAGATTAGGAAACTAGTTTACGTAGACGTCTATAAATACCAGCCCTTAGCAAACCATAGGGGACCTCAAACACTATTGAACTCTACTGTTCTCCACTTCACTAAGTTTTTCAACACAATAAAGAAGATTTTGTTGTTTTTTTTTTGTTTTTTTGTTTTTTTTTTTTTGTCCTAAGTTAGGCGTCTTGGCCTTATCTTGATTATTTTTTCTTATTATTTTACCTCAGAAAATACAAAAAAGAAAAAAGTGAAAGCAACCCTCTTTAAAGACGACATTTGTTGAAAATTATGATCTTGTAGTTAGTAAAATGCTCTTTATTATTCTTTGTAATTTCTTCCTTCTTTGTGTGTACTAATCAGCCAGCCAATTCAAGAATGAATAAGGGAAATAGCATTAATTAGTTTTAGGGACCCATACATAAAAATGACAATTTATTGGTCGGGCTTGTATAATGTTTTAATTCAAAAAAAAAAAAAAAAACCTTGTATCACTATTTAGTTGCATTAAAAACCCAATTGTAATATTCACGATAATTTGCCTAGCGAATGTTATATATCCAAGTTATTCATTAAATAATTCAATAATTATAAAAGTTGCAACTATAATATATCTATTAATATATATAGTATGTACTAAATTATTAATGTGTCACAACAGTACACATTCCAAGAGATGACCATTTACATCTATCATCATTTTCCCTGAACTCACCATACAATTCAACTTATATCAATTAATCAACTGATCCGGTATTACTTATTAATTTCCATTAACCTGTCTATGAACTCATTGATGCTTCTATCAGAGCTCCCACCTTCATCAACAGCTTCCTTAGCCAAATTCCTCCACTTTTCAGCTTCCTTCTTCATCTCCTTTCCTTTGTCCCCTTCCATCACTTCCATCACACATTTCTCTATCTCTTGAACTCTTGTAATCCTTTCCTCTTCAACCTTTGCTCTTAACCCTACTTTCCACACATCTTCCACAAGCTTTGCATTTGTGGGTTGGTCTGTCCATTGTGGTATACCCACCATTCTAACTCCTAAGCTCAAAGCTTCAAGTGTAGAGTTCCATCCACAATGTGTAACAAAACAGCCAATTGCTCTGTGCCCTAAAACTTGCAACTGAGGACTCCAGTCTATAATCAAGTTATGAATTCCTGTACCCTTGTAAGAATTTTCTTGAAGTAAGTTGGATGGAAGCTTGTGTTGTTCTGATTTTCTCACTACCCATAAGAAGGAATAGTTGGTGTTGTAACTTGTAATTTTTACTAGCCCATTTGCTAGTTCTTGCATTTGCTCTGTTCCTAGATCTGCCATGCTTCCAAATGAGACATAGATTACCGATCCATCTTTCTTCTTGTTCAACCAGTTTATGCAGATGGTTTTGTCTAGGTTGTAGAGATTGAGATCATAGTCTTTGTCATCTTCAAGTCTCTTGTCCAAGTAAATTGATGGTATTGTTGGCCCTATTGCTCTCGCTAGATCAAGCTGCTTCTTCATCCACCCTATTTCCTACAAGCACACATGAACATGTTAAAGTACTAAATTTATTGAGTGGATGATAGCAGAAGATAAAATTAGTCCCTGATTAATTAATTTATATAAGTATATTTATACATATTTTACTTCCGGGTATTCCAAAATGATTGTCGTGTGTATATATATTTATATATATATATTAAACTACAGTATTTATAATCATTAAATAATTGATACACACTTCAAAATATGTAACACTTGATCATTTAATCATAAGAAAATAATGTTATATTTATCATGCCCAAAATTTATAAAATTGAGATTTTTATTAAAAAAAAATTATGCTTACCTCAACCTCCAACTCTAGGAAGGTGTTAATGAACACCCAATCTGCTTTCTCAACATTGCAGAACTGATTCAAAACAAGCTCTAAATAAGCAGGATACTGGCTTGGAACATAGAAAAAAGATGGCAAATCTTGTGCTTCAAAGGGCACTGGCACTCCAGGAATATTAATGGAAACATTATTAGGTTCAGGAGTACTAGGGAATCTCATGAGTCCTTGGTGAACTTGATAATATATGTTGTTAACTGCACAAGCTTGAGTGAAAAATGAGGCTGTAACTATGCCATAACTAAAGCTCCTAGCTACATCCAGAGCCCATGGAAGAAAAGCATCATAAACAAGGCAATCAATACGGTGGCCACTATTACTTAGCTTTTGGATCAATTCAGCCAATGACCGGCCGCCGGTGATCTCGAGATCCTTCAGGTATGCCTCGATGTTCCTGGCTCCGGAGAACCCATTATCGTCGTACCCATCGGAGATAGTCTCAATTCCGACGCCGTGGCTGGAGTTGGAGTGTGGTTGGTGTGTTTTGGAGATGAAATTGGTGACCAACAAGGTAGCCTTGAGCCCCTTGGAAACCAAGCGTTTGGCAAATTGATGCATAGGGTTTATGTGGCCTTGGCTGGGATAGGGCAGCAATAACACATGAGGGTTGTGACTTCCATGACCTACTTCTTCCGTCTTCATTTCTTTCCTTCACTTGATCAATTCTCGTTCTTCTTTAACATACCCCTTTGTGATTTCCTCATCTATTGAACTAGAAAGAATGAAGATCCATACATTTCTATCAAATGAATATATTTAAAAAAAATATTAAAAGAACAGTCTAAATGGTGATGAAGTCAAGCCCAAATTCTAATATTTGAGGTATTCGTTAAATGCAATTGTTGCCCCACTGCAAAAATTTCACTCTCTTACGTAGACGTCTTGTCTTTCTCTCCATTTAATATACTGTAACCGACGGAAGACAAGATATAATGACCAACGATGAAGACGGAAAGGGACAGCATGGAGGGAGAGGTTCGAAGATTAGCTTCTAAATTAGAAAGGAACAGAAAATATTATGAAGGAACAAGGCGGAAAAAGAAGAAAAAAAATGTGAGTTGGAGATATTTTGATGAAGTTAAAAAAATAATAATAATAAATAAAGAAAAGAAAACTGTTACCTAAGTATAGATAACATATTGTTAAGAGTACAAATAGGCAGACTCTAAATAATTAGAAGGTAAATGTGCTCACATTTTGCAAATTTTTAACATTAATATACAATAAGTAGGTGTACTTGGTCTTTTTGGTAAACACATTTAAAAATTTTCTAAAGCTTTAGTTTGATAATATAATAAATAGATATAACAATTACTACTAAGGTCTTGAGATGTACGAGGTTGAGTTTTACTATTTGAGGGTGATGGCAAATAACATAAAATAAGGCTTATACCAGACATCATCTCTTGTTCTTTCTTGTCTGCCATGAGTCCTGCTGCATATGACTCAAGCTACAAGTTCTTTTGGCAAAGTTTAAGGAATTCTACCTTCCTTCACTCTTTCTTTGACCTAAAGACAAAAGCCTCCAAAACGAACTCTTTAAATCGAAACCAACTATATATATATATATATATGATGTTCTGTGTCTAAGATTGATAGCCACCATCTTGTTGCATCGCCTTCTAACATGTGCGCAATTAAAAAAAAAAAAAAGACTTGGTTCTCTTCTTCAAGCTTCATAGACCATGTGCTTTTTCCAATATTCATCAGCCAGTCTTTTGCTTATTATAGATCCACACCTCCACAATAATCTTTTAGCTTTATGAGACATTTTCTTTCATTTGGGAGCCCTTCTCACCACTGATTCCTGTGCCACTAGCACAGACTTCTTATCCCACTGGTCAGAGTTCATAAAATATAACAATAAGTAACTCTAACGAACGTTAACTTTAATAAATATTGTCTCTTATACCAAAGTTGGTAGGACACTACCTGCGACTCGACCGACACAATAGTCTCACAAGTAAAACTTTACCTTACTCACCAACTTATTATTAAGTCTTAATACAACTTGAATACCCTTCCTTTTGTCTATAGCAAACTTACCTAATATATGTAGAAGAGTAATGAGCTTAAATCCAGACTACAAACTCATTGAATATAACTATAAATATAATGGTCGTATCAAATTCTCTAAAAATAACGTGCAACATGAATCATTATACACTATACAATGCAACAATGCGCAAAGTACTAGATATCTAGGGACCACAAAAAATAAAATTAATCTAATGTTCACACTTTGAAACCTGTACGAAGCTAAATGGTAACTCTAAATTAAAGATCGTATCTTAGAATTATGTCAAACATCCTTTGTGTAGTAAATATAAAATAGTAAAACTACTAAGGCAGAATAATCTACTCACGAATCTAGACGAAGTCTCAAAAACTCAGAGTCTATCACTCATAAGTTTAGGTGAAGCGTCAAAAACTTAGAGCTAAATCGATTAAACCATGCAATTCATGCTACATCAATCCAATATGCACACAATATGCACCACATATAATCAATAAAAACATAAGCATACGCCAATGAATTTAAATTATTACTCACAAATAGCACAGTTACTTCTTTCTAGATATTTCATTCAACGAGCCATAAAATCTCTGTTCAACATCAATCTCATAATTAGATGGGATTTATACAATTTACCCTACACTCATACTCTACAATTTGGCCTTTCGAGTCAATCTTCAGCCAAGCTGCATATTCAACGAGTTCTTGATTAATTAGAGTACCTAAACCTTGATTAATTAATCCATGTATACCCTATCTAAGTTCATTGTCCCCCAAAATCTTCCCTAAATATTGAAAAACAACCATTGAAGTTAAATTCTACAATAAACTCTTTGTGTTGCATTATATAATTCTAAGACCATATTACGTTCCTGAATGAGCTAATAATTAATGGTAGAGCATTCACCCACCTTCTCAAATATTTGTAGGATTTTTCTCAGGATTTAATACCAACAAGTAGTCTATGATTCAATTAACACAAAGGTTAACTATTAGTGTTCCCTATAAGTCTTTTTTTTTTTTGCATCACAAAATTTTTGAATTTTCTGGTATCAATCGATACATTGGATTGATAAGAAGGAATTTGTCTTATTAGGGTTGCAAAAGAATACAATACAATGATTAGGTTAACTACAAAATTGACTGTGGCTTTTATAGCCCTTATATACAAAATACCTAAACTACCTAATATCCCCCCTCAAACACAAGATGCTGGTGGAACAAGCAGCGAGAGTTTGCCAGCAAGAAAACAAAACCACTGAGTAGAGTGGGACTTTGTAAAAAGATCTGCAAGCTGTAAGGAGGAGGGTACAAATGGTAAAGTAATGGTGTCATCCTGCAAGTGATGGCGAGTGAAATGACAATCAATCTCAATATGCTTTGCTCATTCATGGAACACTGAATTGTGAGCAATCTGAATAGCACTTTGGTTATCACAATACATAGGTGTAGGGGAGGTGAGTGTAGTGCCCATATCGAGAAGCAAACGACGTAGCCACACGATCTCAGCAGTTGTAGAGGCCATAGCACGATATTCAGCTTCAGTAGAAGATCGAGAAACAACAGATTGTTTTTTACTCTTCCAAGAGATAAGAGAATCACCCAAGAAGATACAGAAGCCTGTGACTGACTTACGATCGACGGGATCACTAGCCCAATCTGCATCTGAATAGGCACGAAGCTCCAAGGAAGAAGAAGAAGGAAGTAACAAGCTTTGATATAGAGTACCACAGAGATACCGAAGAATACGAAGAACAGCACCCCAATGAGTGGTGGTAGGAGCACCAACAAATTGACTTACAACATGAACAGCATATGCAATATCTGGGCGAGTGATAGTTAAATAAACTAAACTGCCAACAATAGTACGATAAAGAGAGGCATCAGATAAGGGAGTACCATCTGAGGAGGTATAACGAACGTTCTGCTCAATGGGAGTATCAACAATCCTAGTATCTGACATAAGAACACGCTGAATAATATCATAAGTATATTTAGATTGAAAAAGAAGATAACCTTTGGCGGAGTAATCAACCTCAATGCCTAAGAAGTAACGAAGAGGCCCAAGATCTTTCATCTCAAAATAATGAGTCAATGCCAGTTTCAGTTCAGCAATGCCAACTAAATCATTACCAGTGATAATCATATCATCAACATACAAGAGCAAGAGGATCCACCCTGCAGATGTAGAGCGCACAAATAAAGCAGAATCGGATTCACTGGATGTAAAGTAAAAAGAGGCAATTACGGAAGAAAATTTTTCAAACCAAGCTCGTGGAGCTTGTTTGATGCCATATAATGCTTTCTTGAGTTTACAGACATCCCCAGGATTATGAACAACACCAAGCGGTGGTGTCATATAAATTTCTTCTTTAAGATCCCCATGTAAGAAAGCATTCTTCACATCTATCTGAGAAAGAGACCATTGACGAACAGAAGCAACAGCAAGAAGAGTACGAACAGTAGTCATCTTAGCAACAGGAGTGAAGGTTTCCTCATAATCCATACCATATTGTTGAGAAAAACCCTTAGCAACAACCCTTGCTTTAGAACGATCAATAGAGCCATCAGATTTGGTCTTAATTTTATAGACCCAACGAGAACCAACCGAATTTTTACCTGGAGGAAGAGAAACCAAATCCCAAGTTGCGATCTTGTCTAATGCAGAGAGTTCTTTAGTCATAGCCTGTTGCCATAAAGGATCAAGTGCTGCCTCCTTAAAAGAAAGGGGCTCAGAGAGATGATGGATAGAGACCAAAAAGGATGAAAAAGACTGTGAATAAAAATTATATGAGAAATCAGGCAATTGAGTAGACTTACGAAGACGTGGAGGATAGCGGGAGACCGGAGGATCAACAATCTCAGCGGATGCTTGGGATGGCGTAGGCAAAGAGGATGCACAAGGAGCAGCAGGGGGTGAAGAGTCGGAAACCTCAGGCAATGAGACATCTGCACTAGAAGAAGGCAATCCAATATGGTCATCAGAAAAAGGATCTATGTGAATAAGATTAGAGGTGGAGACATTATAAGATGGGGATAGCGAAAAAAAAGGAAGGTGTTCAAGAAAGAAAACATGACGAGAGACATAAAGCTTTTGTGCAATAGGATCAAAACAATGATAACCTTTTTGTCTGTAACCATAGCCAAGAAAGACACAGAGGGCTGAATGAGAAGATAACTTATTTCGTTCAACATGAGGACGCAGAACAAAGCAAACACATCCAAAGACTCGTAAGGAAGAATAGTCTGGAACACGACAGTATAACTTCTCAAACGGAGAGAGTCCAGAAGTTTGAGATGTTGGGATAGTATTTATGAGGTGAACAGCAGTGAGGACTGCCTCACCCCAAAAGTCATTGGGGACATTGGCAGAAAGAAGGAGAGATCGAGCAGTTTCAACGATATGTCTATGTTTTCGTTCTGCTACACCATTTTGCTGGGGAGTATTAGTGCAGGATGACTGATGTAAGGTCCCATCTGAGGCAAGTAGATTAGAAAATTCAGTAGAGGTGTATTCCCCACCTAAGTCGCATCGAAAACATTTAATGGTGGCAGAATGTTGGGTTTGAATTAGGGCTCGAAAGGCAACATAGACATTTAAGAAATCAGAACGACGTTTCATAAGATAAATCCAACAATAACGAGTATGATAATCAATAAATGAGACATAGTAATGAGATCCCCCCTTTGTAGATACAGGGGCAGGTCCCCATACATCAGAATGAATCAAATCAAATGGAGCAAGAGAAACAAAAGTACTTTAAGGAAAAGGTAGTGCTGTGAATTTAGCTAATTTGCAACCACAACAATCAGAAATGTCATGAAACTTTAAATTTCCTAATGATCCTTTTGATGCTAAATATCGTAAACGAGAAGCAGAAACATATCCTAATCTAGAATGCCATAAGTAAAAAGAGAAGAATTAGAATGCAAATGAAAAGACGATAGATCAACACTAGAGGCAGCCACATCAGGGACCTGCAACCTCTCCAACGTGTATAATCCCCCCTGCCTACGGCCTGTCCCAATCAGCTTCTGAGAATGAAGATCCTGTATAGAACAAGAAGTAGGATAGAAGTGAACAAAATAAACAGAATCACATAATTGACCAATAGAGATAAGATTTAACTTAAGGTTAGGGATGCAATAAACATTAGGAAGGGATAAACAAGGAGAAACAATAGGACCAATACCAACGGATGACATAGAGGTGCCATCAGCAGTCATAACAGATATCGATGGTGATGAAGAAGACAAGGAAGTAAAAGAAGATGAGTCACATGACATATGATGTGACGCACCAGAATAAAAAATCCACATAGACGAAGGCATACCTGAAGGCTTGGAGGATGACAAACCTAAGGAAGAAGATGTAGACATAGCATGAGGTTGAACTGCAAGAAATCTCTGCAACTGTTCAGCAAGAGCAACAAAGTTGGGATTTGATGATGAAGATGCCCCAGATCCAGTAGTGTTGGTGGACAAAGAACTCGATCCAGGCTGGTGCTGAGATGATTTTTGAAGCAACTGAGGGCATTGAGATTTCCAATGACCCTTCTTTCTGCAAAAATTGCATTCATCTATACCGACCTTAGGATGTCATTTGTTCTGGGAAGGAGCAAAAGACTTACGTGGTACTGCTAAGACAAACAGTGTAGGTACAGGAAGAAGTCTTTTGCCTGCTTGAGACTTTAATCTGATTTTCTCAGCTAAAAGTTCATTAACTACTGAGTCAACTGATGGAAGTGGACTATGATGTAAAATGGTACCACGAAGGCCTTCAAAATCATCTCGAAGGGCCATCAGAAATTGAACCAAGCGTTGTTCTTCTCTACGAGCAATATAAGGAGCAAAGGCTTGTAATTCAGTAGATTCAGTAAAAGCTAATTGGTCCCAAAGATGGGATATGGTACTATAGAACTCCTGAATAGTCATATTCCCTTGTCGAACAGCACGAATATCAACTTCTAATTGACATTGTTTAGCAAAATTGGATTAAGTATATAGCCTTGCCAAGTAACCCCAGACTTCTTGAGCAGTTTCAAATTTTGCTAACTACGTACCAATCGTTTGCTGAATAGAGTTGTTGATCCAAGTAATAATCTTTGAATTGTTGGCATCCCAAACGTCTAACAACTTTGCATATTTTTCATTAGTGTGATCTGTGGGTTTAGTGTTCGTACCAGTAACATAACCCGACAGCTTTTTGCTTTTAAAAAATTTTTCATCACATAGCTCCAATAAGAATAATTTTGGCCATCTAAACGAACACTAATGGATTGAAGTGAATCATCCATTTCACTAGCCATAGAGAAGTTTTCAAATCCAATATTAATTTGCCTTATGCAACCAAACAGTAGAAGGCGCAGAACAGTAGAGAACAATGAGCAGCAACGGGGTTTCCGACAGATGGCAGGAATTGGCCAGCAGCAAACGAGGAGCACGATCAGCACGATGAACACAAGACAAAGCTGGACAAGTAGAGACCCATGAGCAGCACACGGAAGAAACAACGAAGAAAAGCAGCAAGAGCTCCTGCAACCAAACGATGCGGCTAGAACCTATGAGTAGTAGCAGCAGCAAACAGAGGCAATGTGCACCGATCTGGTGATCGAACAGAGGGCAGAGGAGCAATCGAAAACAGAGGGGCGATTGGAGAGAGGAACAGCAGAACCAGATCGGCCAACAACAAAACCAGCAAAACCAGCAAGATTGTGTGAGCAGCAAGATGAACAGAGCAGCAGCGGAGCACAAAAAATCGGCCAACAGCGAGCAGTGTAGTGGAAATGACCAGAAATAAGCAGAAATAAGCAGCAGCAGCAGGCAGCGATCACAACAAGCAATGATCAGTGAACAACAGGCAGCAATTTGTGCAGGCAGCGATGGCTGAGTTGCAGAACAGATGAGCCTATGGAGATGAACCACCGAACGGTTTAGTTGCAGAATAGGGTAACGTCGAACAGGGTAACAGTGGTTCGTGCAGGCAGCAATCACAACAGGTAGCGGTGAATAGAACAGGGAGAAACCGGCAGACCAAGCAGAAATCGGCAGAAACAATAGCAGAACCAACAGTGGTGAGTGGAAATGAAGAGGAAATAACATAAGTTCAATGATTCAATGACAGAAAACTGCTTGTAGTTATTCAATGATTCAAAGATTCTAAAGAAGAAGAAAAGGGCTGCTCGTAGAGATGTAATAACAAAGATTCAATGATTCATTCTCGTGAGGCGTCGCTGTACCCTCCCTGATACCATGATAAGAAGGAATTTGTCTTATTAGGGTTGCAAAAGAATACAATACAATGATTAGGTTAACTACAAAATAGACTGTGGCTTATATAGCCCTTCCATACAAAATACCTAAACTACCATATATAATAAGAGTGAGAAAGCCTAATATAGTCTAATATGGATGACCATGAAAATTAATAAGATTGTACCTCATTTATCTAGAATTTTACTTTACATTTTTTTAGAGTTCATTTGGTAAGGTTTCCAAAATTGTTTTTTTGCTTTTTGTGACTATTCCCATGAAAATGGCCACCTATTCTTTCATGGTCTTGGTTTCCCTACGTCTCTAAATCCAACTGATCTAATTTTTGGACTAGTGAAACCTAAGTATCTCAAGAGAATACTCGCCACATTTCACATCCAAAATTTCTAATATCGTTTCCCAAAGTCTTGTGCACTATTAATACTAGCGAACCTACTAATTTTTTCAATTTATTGTAACCAGACTGCTCAATCAAACTTCACTAAATTTGGCATAACTATTTAACATGGTTGATTTTTTGGCCAAGGTTTATATCTCAACCAACCACGCTTCCATAGGGACTTTCATCAAGATCTCGAAGACCTTTGTTCTAGCTAGCAAAATCCTTTCTAGGATTCCATGGCCTCATTTATTGGTCACAAAGCAACCATGTTTGAATCAAGAATCAACAAAACAATTGGAACGATCCATAGTTGACAGATTGCACACATACTCTTGTTGAGCTTTTAGTGAAATTCAACTTCAAATACACTTCCAAAGTATAGTCCTAAGGAAGATTTTATAGAGATTTTACCTTCCAATTCTTGGCCTCATTTTAATCAAATTCCCTTCTTTTCCAAGTGGTTTCCCTACTTTATTCCTTACTTTATTTTGCAACTTGACTCTCTCTTTGATTTAGCTATGGAAAGCCTTAGTTTCCAAGCTCATAATACACCCACGTGTTGGCTTGAAAGAAGAAGAGTTACTGATTTTGTTTTCCATTGCAGAGACATGATAAAGAATAATAGAGTGTTAGATTCATGACAGAGTGCTTAAAGTATGGTGAATTGTTTCACAGGGTTGAAATACGTTCTGCTTGCATGTCCAAGTGATTGAGATCATCAGTCAAACGACAAAAAAAGCCAAAATTTATGCTTACCTACCTAAAGAATCAGTAGACTATCGTGACTACCAGTGTTTTAGTACTACGATAACCTAACCTAACCATTACATCACCTGGCTACCACGATAGTGTGGCAACTGTTCTAGTTTGCCTTGGGTATCAAAGTACACTTCTGCGGTATTGAGTACCCTTTTTATTTTTGCTCAAACTTCTAACCATATATATTTGAACAAAATAAATGAAAAAGTTTATAAATATATATTTCCAAATTTGAGGATATATGTCCAGATTTATTATTTAAATGCCAATGAAAGCTAAGGGCCTCTATGATCCATGACCCATGTGATGTTGGAACCTCTATGTCATTGAATCACATACATCTACCAACGTCAGATGCTCTTTGAAATAAGCTGTCCTGTGTGTATAATGATTTGAAAGAAGCTGTCCTGTAGAAGTGATGAAGTCATTGTGTGCGTAAGCTCCACACCACTATTTATTGACGCATGCGTGGTAGCTTGTTGTTCCACACCCTATTTGTTGAAGCATGCGTGGTAGCTTGCTGTTCATATATATATATATATATATATATATATATATATATATATATACACGGCTGAATTTGAATTTCGTTGGCTCGAATTTAATATAAAGAAATATTGAAAGAATTGTTAAAGTTATATATATATATATATATATATTTAACATTCATAAATAACAAAATAAACTATAAAATTCATATAATGTTAATAATCTATGACTTAATTAATTAGACCCATTTGCTTTAAATTTAATATGAAATAGCTTTCGTAGCTAAAAAAAATTCTGGCTAAATGACTCTTCTAGTAGAGTGAATTATGGGCAAATCGAGAAGCTTTTTTTGGATTTATTTAGATTTAATATCTTTAAAATATCCATCCATATCTAGCAACAGTTGGGATTTTTTTTCTAAATAATACAAAAATAAATAAATTATTTTTAAAATATTTACTTCTCAATTTTACACTACATCTACCCAACTTTTAATAGTAAACTACTGCATATGCATCCTTTTTTTTTTAAATTTTCACGTATGAAGACATTTTTTCAAAAAAAAAGGTCTTTTAATCTAAATTGAGTTTACATTGAAGGTATTTTTTCAAAAAATGCCTTCATTATAAATAATCCGATTTTCCCACTTATCGACAATTGTGGAGAAGGTTTTCTCGTGGAACTACTTCTAATAAATTTTAATCGCCTCCCACAAATTCTCAGAAGCAACGGAATAATTTTTTAACCCCTCGGATTAAAATTTGGATACATCACTCTTTTTTTCAAGTTCTCGGTAAAAACTCATTAACGTAAAACTTGTTTTTGTTCACTGTAGGCAATCTAAGAGGAATTTTCTTGCGAGATCACTTCCAGCAAGTTCTAATTACCTCTTACAAACCCCTAGAAGCGAAAAAAATAATTTTTCGACCCCCAGATCAAAATTTGTATGTGTTACTACTTTTTCAAGTTTTCGATGAAAATTTATTAATATGAAACATATTTTTATTCACAACAGGCAATCCAGGAAGGTTTTTCCTGTGAGACCACTTCCTGCAACTTCTAATTGCCTCCTACAAACCCTCAAAAGCGACAAAATAATTTTTCAACCCTCAAATCAAAATTTGGATACGTCACTCTTTTTTCAAGTTTTTAATGAAAACTCATTAACATGAAACTTGTTTCTATTCACTGCGGGCTATCTGGGATGAGTTTTCTTGCAGGACCACTTCCAACAAGTTCTAATTGCGCCCCACGAACCCCCCGAAGCGACATAATATTTTTTTGACCCCCAAATCAAAATTTGGATGCGTCACTCCTTTTTAAGTTCTTAGTGAAAACTCATTAACGTGAAACTTGTTTCTATTCACTGCAGGCAATTCGGGAGAGGTTCTCTCACGAGACCACTTCTAGCAAGTTCTAATTACCTCCCACGAAGCCCTTAAAGCGACGGAATAATTTTTTGACCCCCGGATCAAAATTTGGATGCGTCAATCCTTTTTCAAATTTTTGGTGAAAACTCATTAACGTGAAACCTATCTCTATTCATTGCAGGCAATCCAGGAGGGGTTTTCTCACGAGACCACTTCTAGTATAGTACGTTGATGACATTAAGTAGGAAATCAAATACAAAAGGACTTTTTCTAGCATAAAGGCTAGGTTAAACTAAGATATTCCCCGTTCTGAAGTCAAAGTTTGAGGTAAATTTGAAGTTTTGAACACAAATCATTTTATGTATCTTCAATGTATGTTTGCATAATGGATTTTCTTTGGGAAGCAAAGTAACTTGTTATTTAATTATCAACAAGCAAATTCAACATTTTCAAGTAATTGCTTCTTCGCTCAGGAATTTGAATGTCATAAACCAAGAAACCAATCTTAATTTTGCTATACTGCCCTCAAAGCCATCCACTTCACAAACAGGCAAAGAAATAAAATAAAATATCATCACACCTTTCTAGTGTTGTATCATCTACAACTTCT
Source organism: Tinospora cordifolia (assembly GCA_030144865.1). Taxonomy (NCBI): domain Eukaryota; kingdom Viridiplantae; phylum Streptophyta; class Magnoliopsida; order Ranunculales; family Menispermaceae; genus Tinospora; species Tinospora cordifolia. The sequence continues at coordinate 18,887 of JAJIYU010001528.1, read as the reverse complement.
CTTAGAACTCCTAACTTTGTCATTGTTTTCACATTGAGCAAGAACCCAGAACATCAAATCATAAACACAAGATGACATCATAGGAAAAACAAAATTCCAAAGGTTTATTACTACCTATGGGCGGCTAAGAACTCTTTTCATAAATAGAGAATAAAGACATGTAATTCATGAATATTTAAGAACAATTAATTCATTTAACACTTGTACTTCAACAAAGTTATATGTACATATCATTTTCTTTCATTCTTTTAATCATCGTATAATAGTACAATAAAAAATATCAAAACACTTAAAAAATCCATCATTTTGTCCCACAAGGTGCCAATGGCATCATTTGTTCCTTTGTAAATGCGCCTTTGTGTATTGTTGCAGTTTTGGCTGGACAAGAGGTTCGATGGAGGTTGGGCAAGCAGTAAAACTTGATCTTGAACCACGTTGAAGCTTGAACATTAGAGTCCAGATCAAATGGCGTACCGCGTGTCATGGGAATACGATCATATGTGGATGACGTCTACTCTCCACCTTTCCTCAATATCATGTACTCTGCCCGAATTGTTTGTAGTGAAGATAATGCAATCATCTCAATCTCTCTCATAGATGCATCGTTCATACGTCGAATGAGCATCAAAATTTGACCTACTTGGCTTGCCTAAACACCAACAAACAACAAAAAAATACAATTTTAACAATGAATGCTAATGATAAATCTGCAATAAAAAAATTTAGATTGTGAAATAAAAGAGATATGCATACCATGTAATAAAACCTTGCTTTGTTTATCGTCATATCTCCGCATTATTGTTCGGTATCAAACTATATAGGGATCAAAATAATTATGAATATATGGTACATGAGTAGCAATTAGTATACCCTCAGCCAAATGTTCTACTCGTTCCGCCCACTGCTTAATATACCTCTGGTGCACTACAAGCCAATCATAGTTAGATTGACCTCTTATATTTGTGTTATGTAGATCAACATCTGCACTTCATGGTTCGGGAATAAGCTGATAAATTTTAATTTGTCGCAATACTCGATCACGCCGATGTTGTTCAACGACTACAAAACAAATGAGTGGAGAAACAGATGCCAAATGTTTCTACCACGTCAACAGTACTCTAGCAAATCATTGATTATATCATCTGTGTATGGTGTCCAAATGATCTGGAAAACAAACTTATTTGTTATTATGAGTTTGATGTCAAATCCCAAAATATGGTTTAAAAGAAGCAATATATATATATAATGAAAGATACCTGCCCAAATGATTATATATCTAATATCTCTCTATACTTAACCAAGACATGCATTGGAATATGTGTAGTCACTTAAACATTTTTTCACTTGCAATACAAATAGCAAAAAAACTTAAGTACTCACGCTGTAAACATAAAAGTTGTAGAAATAAAGTATCATTCCACTTACCTATATCCTAATGGCGGTGGTAATAATAAATGTGCATGAGGATCATTATTAATATTGTCCCGTCTCTGTGGAGATAGGAAGGGAAATCAGTCTCATGCCTATAATTGTGATAAAATAAGTGCATCAGATACTCCTTTCTTCTCAAAATCAACTGCTCGACACATCTGACGATAAAGTCATGCCAATGTAGTAGTTCCCAATGAATATTCGCCAACTTGGTCAAAATCTGCTAGTAATGGCAAATATCTTAAGTGCACTAAATTGTTAGACTAGTCCAAGAACAAACAACCTCCAAGTAGTTGCAAAATGTACGTTCTCGCTTTGAATCACTGTAGCATCTGCGGGTAATGATGCTCTCTCTACAAGTATTGATAACTTGAGACGACCACCCTGTCTATTTGTTCCCTTTGGAACAAATCCAAGCAACTCAGAACAAATTTTCTCATAATCTAAATTGGTTGAACTGGTAACAAGAAGCCCATCAACTAGAAGACCCAAAAGAACCTCTACATCCGGTAGGGTGATAGTGGCCTCACCCACCGCCAAATGAAATGTATGAGTCTCTTGTCGCCATAGTTCTATCACAATTGTGATCAAGCACCAGCCTAACTCTATGAACCCAAAGCGTGCAAGTCCATAGAATCTTGCTCTTTGTAAATGTGGGATAATACGATCATCCAAAAGGAAATGTGTGCTCAATTACAGCTTGTTTACGATGACAATGTAACTTAGGTAAGTTCTGCAATAGCAAAGGTATTGCTAGTAGTTAATTAAAAAATAATATGACTATATGCTGTAACAACTTAGGTATTTATCCCTCCCAAATGGTAGTAGAGCGATGACGTCCCTGAATTGTCAAAACAGATGTATCTACGAGCCTTGGATCCATCTATGGCTGCAGTATGCACATTAAAATAATGCATAAATAACGAAAAAAAGTTCTAATGAGATTGGAATATATAAATAAAAAACAAAGTCTTATCGTACATCATCATGTTCTTATCATACAACAACAAAATAAAAGACAATGTTTTAGGTTACACTGCTACGATGAGCTGGACAACTACGATGATTATGACCCAATTGTCTACAATTCCCACAATACATCCTCAAAGACACTCCCTTATATCCATCTCATTAGTTATTCGTGACGGCCTTGGTCGTCTTGATTTGCGAACTAAGTTATGATTTGGATAAACTTTATATGCAAGGCTACAAGGGAGCCAATATGATTCATGGAGAATTGGATTAAAGTGTGGCTCATAATACTTAAGGTAATTATCAATGTGGTACCAATTTTCTATAAATGCATTACAATCAAGAGCGGCATATCGACACACCGCTTGTACATGAGAACATAGAATTCCATAACATTGCCACTTTCTACAACTACATACCCTTTGTAGTAGATTAACAACCTCTTTGTTACCACCCTTGTTCAAAGGAGCATTTTGCACCCCTGTAACAACCTCAAATGTTTTATTTTGATGATCTATCAAAATCAGGGTATAATTTTTGGCCTTACCTGCCCAAGTTGTCATCTTCTTAACTGTATATTTTGTGTAAATATTCCCTCCATGGAGTGTTTTCTCATTCTCTTTTCGTCTAGTTTCGAACCATGTAATGGTTCTACAAACTGGCAACTATGTCAATGACTTGATAGGATACATTCGCGCACCTTTTAAGACACTATTAAAGTTTTCCACAGATATGAGAAAACAACAAGTTCTAGATATTTAATAATAACAATTAAATAAATTATGTTAACATATTAAAATAGGTATATTATAACCAATTAACCAATAACAATGGAAGTCATCTAAACATAGCACAAACCACCATCATGAGCCATAGTCCGCTGCCTTGGCTCTATTCGAGTTTAATGTTGTGAAATTTGTCATTGAAGTTACTGGCAACATAATGCAAACAATATATGTGATGTGCAACTGGCTCAGCCCAACCATTATTTGGGTCTTGAATGGCTGCTATAATACCTGCATGACAATCACTAATTAAGCAAATATGATCTTTGTTTGTTACTTAATGGCGAAGGATCCTAAGAAACCACGATTAATTATCTCTCTTTTCTTGTTTAATAATGGCAAAAGCTAAGGGAAATATGCGACTATCAACATCAATACTCGTGGCAATAAGCATCTTCCCACGGTATTTACCGTATAAGTGCATGTCATCTATTTGTATAATGTGCTTAAAATATTTAAACCCCTCAATTGACACACCAAATGCCCAAAAACAACGATGGAAAATGACTTCGCCAGGATTCTCGGGGTCATCTCCATAATAATGCAATCTTGTAATTGTGTCAGGATCAATTGCAATTAAGACATCTATTCATCTAGAAAAAACATTGTAGAACTCATCTCAATCCCCAAATAGTTTCTCCATCACTTTTGTTTTTGCTCGCCACACTCTCCAATAAGGAACATCATACTTTTACTTCTCTTTCACAAATGCGTGAAGTGCTATTATCGAAACATTAAGATCTCGCTTGACAATGTTAAATATCTCTCAAAATATTAATAATGACTCTAACTATCTGTGTTCTTGTGTAACATTTGAGAAAAGACACATGTATGTGTTCCTTCACACTTTGTAATCTCAAACATTCCTGTCCTCTTATGCTTATTGGCCTTAACCCTCCACTGACAGCCATTTTTCCATTTCTTACATCTTACAAACCAAACATGAGGTTTTGAGTCAACCACAACATAATCACATTATTGTGCTATGCAACATCGTTTCACTATGTGCTGCAAGTCATCTTTACTAGAAAATGTGATCCCTTTGTAGAGGTCATGTGACTCATTCCAACCCAAAGTTTCACTATTGTAGTCATCATATATAAGTGTCATTACTTGCAAATTAAGTTTTATAAAGTTTGGTGATAGAGCATCATATCCTGACATGGTATTTTGGGGTATACCATCTGCACAATGCAATGAAGTGTCATTTGATTCATTGTCCTCCATGCTTAACCCAAAGTGCTAGTCATCTGATAATGCTAGTGGATACATGTACCCATCTTCATCTATCATCCTCATGAATATTATACGCCCAAAATGAACATGATTAGACTTCTCTAGTTGTTGAGACCCCTTCCCTAGGGCAAAGGATGAACCGATTGGCACAACACCCCGACAAACCTGCCTGCAAACCAAGCTCGCCAAGGTACTGTTAAGCCTTATTCCTCAACACCACACCTAACACTATTAGAGTAATCATAGGGATGCAGAAGAAACTTAAACACGTAAACACGAAAAAGATTACAATTTTATCAAATAGGTCATCAAAAACATGAGTAGCAAAACATGAGTAGCAACACATGAGTAGCAATAGGAGTGCTTAATCCATTATGTACAAGGCTTTCCTCACCCCTATACATCGCTCTAACCCTCAAAGCAATAACGACATGAAGAAAAACCTACCAAAATAAATAAGAGAGCACAACTCTATGCAATAACCACCCCCTTGCCCTTATCCATGGCGTAGGCACCTGAAAAGTTAGAGTAGTAAGCTTAATTGTCCACGGCAGCTCAGTGAGTAATACAGTCTAATTAATAACTTAAAACAAACATTCCACAAATAAAACACATGCTACGAATGCATGAACAATAGCATTATGCGAGTGAAAGTAACAGTGAATACAATTTAAACCCATAATGCAGTCATGCACTGTCATTTGAAAATAGTTAAATGGTGAAAGTATTCGCCGAGGCTCTCACTAGCTCCCAAGGCGACTAAAAATTCACTCGAGCTAGTTATAGACAGTTAGGTGTATCATGTCGACTCGATTAGGACTTATTGTCGTTGCCATCAATTGTAACGACCCAATCAGGACTTACTGTCGTTGTCATATTGTGACGACCCGATTAGGACTTATTGTCGTTGTCATATCCTAGGCCCATAGAACCCCCTCAGCGGGTACTCTGTGCTAGGTAGTCATTATCGGGGCCATATGAGGGACCGACACAACTTGCCCTAACCCTGTACTTCTAGCCTCGAGACTCGATGCACTTTTCATTTAAAACTCATTTAAAAGGTGTAGATTCATCAAAATATGTAATATCATTTTCATAAATGCACATAATAACAAGCTTTAAGAAACAAGTTAGAAAACACTACTCACAGAGATGTTCCACTCCCAGTGTTCCTCTCGCGACCAGTCGCATCCCGCTAACACTTGGTCCTGTGAAATCGACGTTGCTTCTTAATATTAACATGGGACTTGGTTCAACTCTAACTCTACGTCATTGGTCAATCAATAAATTGACCCGGTCAAGGGTGGTTTATCTATGCTAATTCAACTCACCTTAAGTCACTAAGTCAACTTAGTCGACCTTGATCAACCTTAGTCAACCCTAGTTAAACTTATCATTTGTTGAACTAGCTAGTCAACAGAGTCCCAAATGGTCAACTCTGGTCCTCATTGAGTTAATTGGGTTAAAATGGGTCAAAATTCCCAATTCCCATCACTTAGGCACATCTTTAGCTTGTGACCCTATCTACGCAACTATTTTCCCAATTTTTTTGCGGGTAATCCATATACCGAATTTATGCCAAATTTTACAGATCTGTTCTAGACTCCTTAAATCTTTTCTAAAATTTTAAATCATAATTTTAGGACTTGATTTGGTAGTGTTTTTCACTGAGATATCAAGGTCTATGTGTTCTCAGATTTCATGTGACAAGCAGTGACTTTTTGCCTAATTCGGCCTACTTATCCATATTAGAATGCTCTAAAATTTAGTATGCATATTCTAGATATATTTAGGAAACTCTCCACCAAATTTCAGCTCAAAACACTAAGGTTTAGTCATTTAATTTACTTTTAAAATTTTCAGCCGAATTACAAGAATTTCTGGGTTCACATTTCTATCATTCTTTCATGTGTTTATTTATCTCACCAAACCTCTAATCTAAGGGTCATTTCTTGCATATGTTGAAAGTGTGTAGGTCATACCACAATTCATTACCAAGGGCCTTTTGAAACAGTAAGCATATATAGGCCCAAAATCATGTTCAAACATCCCATTAAACAAGTCACATGTATTCTAAAACTCAAAATTTTTTCTAAATGTTAAATATCCAGCTAACATGACATATTTGTAAGTGTAATAAAATCATATTCACATAGGCTTATGGTTAGATCTTTATACCTCTCTGTAGCCTCTACTATGAGGTTTGAACCCTCTAGTTTCAGTTAAAACGAATGTCCTTAGGTGCTCCAAATACAGCCTCAAATTTGGTCCCAACCTGATTTCTGTTGGCACTGTTGTAACAATGAGTCGAACAGTCAACGACAATGTCTTACAAAACACATTTAAAGTTCTAATATTTGGTTTCCACCTCTTGAACATTGAAATACACATGATAAGGGGTAAAATGAAATATCTTACCTCAGGGACAAACTTGGAATGGTTCAAGTGTGAGCCCCCTTATAGTTGTTCCAACATAGTTTCTGTCACACTTCTGTAATAGTGAGTATATAACCAACTTTAATGGCTCAGAAACATGTGTAAAGCTTTATTTTTCATTTTCAATCAGTTGGAGGTTAGAATATACATGAAAATGAAGAAGATGAACAGTCTTACCTCCAAAATGGGTTTGAAATGGCATAGGAGTCAAAGCTCCAAAGGTGGCTTAAACACAGATTTTTCTAGTTTTTGGGTTTGGACATTATGAACAACACCTCTTCTCGAAGGTGTTAGCTTCAAATGGTTCCGAGACTCAACAATCTGCTTGTGGAACTTCGTAGATGGTAGTAAGAGCTTTAAAACAAGCTAAGATTCAATGAATTTGATCAAAGAATGAAGGAGATATGAGCTCATGAACATGGGCTACAATAGCTGGAAAATCTGGAACTTGTGCTCAAGAATGGGTTTTGTTGCATGAAAGGGTGTTTGCATGGCCAAATAGGATGACACTTGGCCATCCACGTGGCTTCCAAGCTCTCATGTTGGATGCCCAGTTGGCATCATCTATTGGCCACCTCAAAACCATGGATCAAAAACCAAGGATTCCCATGGTTTTCTTGCTGAAAAATACCCAGAAAATCTAGCAAAATTTGCCCAAATCGCATAAGAACATGACAAAATACAAGGGGGCTGGCTTGTTGTTGGGCATGTGGGTCGGCCAGCCTAATCGGGTCGGCCCACGTGCAAGGCCCAAGCGCCAAGCGCCCAGGCAGCACGCTCGGCCCGAGCCCCGCACGGGCTTCCTGCCCGTGCGAGCTGGGCGTTCGGCCCACATGGGGACTGGGCCAGCCCAGGCCCAGCGCCTAGGTCTGCCCAAGTCCCCCCTCCCTTTTTTTTTTTTGTACTTCTTCTTTTTCCTTGCATATACCTACATGTATATCCAAATTTTGCATTTTTTTTCTAAAATTGTTAAAAATCACTAATTCATTGTTTCTCATTAAAAAATGTTTCAATTATTCATCATTTCTAACATTTATACTATTATTTTTTCAAAAATCAAATAATCCTCCAATAATTACATTTTTCTTCCAAAAATTTCATAAATTTCTCTAAAAATTTTATAATTATTCTAAAAATTTAATAATCAATCTTAAAAATTATTTTCCTCCAGAAAACACATTTTCCATATAGTTTCATGTGTTTTCCGCTCAAGATTATATTTTTTTCCCATTATTCTAATTTTCTTCAATAAATAAATTTGAAATTGAGAAAATTTAAAAAAATTTCATATATTTTCATTAAAATTCAAGAAAATATATAGAATATACATGTGTCGGATCCGTCAACCCGATGCCAAAAATATGGGTCGTCATAGTCTCCCCTCCTTAAAACAAATTTCGTCCTCGACGTTTCTAATACGCTAAGGGTTAAAGGTCAACTCCTATAATATCGGAAAAATGACTCGTCATATAATCATCTCGTTCCCAGGTGTCCTACTCGGCACCATGGAACTGCCAACGCACTCGTACCATCGGTATCTCCTAGTTGCGCAATTTCTTCACAGCTCGATCAACAATAGCTACCGGAGCCTCATCATACGTACAGTCCTCTCGCAAGTCAACATGTCTCTAATTAATCACATACGAGGGATCAGGGTGGTACTTCCTCAACATCGACACATGAAACAGGTTATGTACCCCTGCTAACTGAAGCGGTAACGCCAATCGGTGTGCTACAGGACCCACATGTTCAAGGATCTCGAAAGGTTCAATATATCTCAGTGTGAGTTTACCTGAAACACCAAACCGAGTTTGCTCCTTTCTGGACAAAACCCGAAGGAGCACATGATCACCGACCACAAACTCTAGGACCTTCCTCTGGTTATCTGCATAACTCTTCTGTCTGTCTTGAGCTGTCTTCATGTTCTGACGGATTAGCTGAATCTTCTCATTCTGCTCTTGCACAAAAGTAGGGCCTAAGACTGCTATGTCACCAACCTCGGCCCAACAAGCTAGTGATCAGCAAGGTCGACTATATAATACCTCAAAAGGTGCCATGTCGACGCTTGTTTGGTAGTTGTTATTATATGCAAACTCACATAGGGGCAAGTGATCCTCCCAGCTACCACCAAAATCAACAATGCATGCCCTCAACATATCCTCAAGCACCTGAATTACTCTCTTAGACTGACCATCAGTCTGTGGATGGAAGGTTGTGTTCAAGCTCATGCTAGTCCCCAACTGATTCTGCAAGCTCTACCAAAAATGGGACGTAAACCGAGCATCTCTGTTAGACACAATGGACACTGGGACCTCATGTAATCTCACAATCTCATGGATATACATTCGATTTAGCCTCTCCACCAAATCTCTACTATGCATCAGGACTAAATGAGTAGACTTAGTAAGTTTATCCACAATGACCCAAACAGCATCGTGTCTCTGCTGAGTCCGGGGCAATCCCATCACAAAGTCCATGGTAATGTGCTCTCATTTCCACTCGAGAATAGCCAAGGGCTGTAATAAACCACTGCGTCCCTAGTGTTCAGTCTTAACCTGCTGGCCGGTATCACATCTCTGCACAAAGGCTGCAATATCTCGCTTTATCCCCGGCCACCAATAAGTATGTCGAGCATCCTGATACATCTTATTGGCGCCTGGATGGACGGTGTACCTCGAGCGGTGCAGCTCTGCTAGCAGTCCCTATCTCAGGCATCGGTCATCTGGTACCCACTATCGTCCCCTAAACCTTAGTGCACCATCAGTATCAATCGATCACTCCACACAAGAAGTGTCGTCAGCCCACTCTCGGTACATCATAAAATCAACATCATTAGGTTGTACCTCCATAATCTCAACAAGCAAAATTGGCTAGGCTCTCATCTGTGCACTAACTCTGGTCTCGGTCGAAGTCTCGTGGATATTCATCATTGTCACATAACCAATCATCTTCTACTCCTGAGACATATGTCTAGCCACACAAGCAGTCTCGACCCGTACTCTACTAAGTGCATCAGCCACCACATTGGCTTTCCGGAGGTGGTACTCAATGGTAAAGTCATAATCCTTAAGCAGCTTCATCCACCTCCTCTGCTTCATATTAAGGTTTTTCTGTGAAACTAGGTACTTGAGGCTCTTATGATCATAATAAAGTGTAAAACGCTTACCATACAGATAGTGTCACCAAATCTTGAGTGCAAACACCACTGCTGACAACTCTAGATCATGTACAAGGTAGTTCCTTTCATGAAACTTCAGCTGTTGCGAGGTAAAAGCGACAACCCCCTCACCCTACATCAACACACACCCAAGGCCTATCCCACATGCATTTGTATATATCGCCAGCTCACGACGTGGCTCTGGTAGCACAAGAACTAGGGCAGATGTCAAATGACGCTTCAACTCAAGAAAAACTTCCTCACACTTATCTATCCACACAAATGGCATGTCCTTCTAGGTAAGCTTCATCATTGGAACAACGATCCTTGAGAAGTTTGAAATAAATCTACGGTAATAGCCTATCAAACCCAAGAAGCTATGGATCTTTGTCATTGTGGTAGGTCTCGGCCAACCAATATTAGCCTTGACATTAGCTGGATCAACTGAAATGCCCCCGGCTCCTACTACATGGCCTAAAAATCAAACTTCTGTCAACCAGAACTCGCACTTGCTAAACTTAGCATACAATCGGTGATCTCAGAGAGTCTGCAGTGTGATCCTCAAATGTTCAGTGTGTTCTTCCCTAGTCTTCGAATAAATAAGGATGTCATCGATATAGATGATGACGAATGAGTCGAGATAGGGATGAAACATTGTCTACATCAAGTCCATGAACATCGCTAGGGCGTTTGTCACACCAAACGACATGACTAAGACTCGTAGTGCCCATAGCGAGTCCGAAAAGCAATCTTCGGTACATCCTCTTCCCTGACTCTCAGCTAATGGTACCCAGATCTCAGATCGATCTTCGAAAATACAGTGACACCTCGGAGTTGGTCAAACAAGTCATCAATGCGTAGAAGAGGATACTTGTTCAACTGTCTATTGTCACCTTGTTCAACTGTCTATCATCAATGCATTCTTCTTCACAAACAATACTAAAGCGCCCCAAAATAACACACTAGGGGTAATAAAACCCTTACTGATCAACTCCTCAATTTGGACCTTCAATTCCTGCAATTCCTTAGGCGTCTTTCGATAATGAGGGATCAAAATAGATTATGTCCCTAGAATAATCTCAATGATGAAGTCAATCTCTCGTTCGGGAGGTCAGCTGGGCGAGTAGTCATCTTCACGGATCCAATTCACACATCAATAGAATGCATAAACTCAAAATTAGATTTTTCAGTCCTCTTCTTCTTCTTCGTTTCATTATCAAAACCCCGCACTTGTTATTAATCATTCTTGCCATTTGCATCACCAAATCACATTCAAACGAATTTCTAGCAACTCAAGATTCAATTCACGTTCAGCAACTCTAATCTTCTCTTCGTTCACCATTTTCGAATCACCTTCAATGCCAAAACCCGTAGATTCACACATCACAGCTAGCTTGTTTTTCATCTTTCCCCTGTTTTGATTGTTACAACTCCTTCCCGAACTCCAATCACACCATACACGGCCAACAACACCAATTTTTTTAGATTTGATTTTTTTTCTTTTCTAGGCCCAGATCACGGCCAGAAAACTAGAAATTTTCTGGTTTTCTTGTTCGTGTCAACCCTCCAAAACAGATCACGAACCCAACGACGCCTAAAATCAGCCATCGCCCCTGTTCTTTACACCTAATCACGCATACATCACGGCTAGCATTCATCTTCCCTTCACAGTTTTGTAACAGCAAAAACACATTCAAATCACGTTCTCGCTCAAATCACAACCCACATCAAAAAAATGCACAACACCGAACTTTGATTCACATTCAACAATGAAACCCATGAACAACAACTCAATCTCTTTCAATCCCCAACCAAAGTCATGAATCGCACCATTCATCAAGATTTCAAACTAAAAGATGCGCAAATCAAGCTTCAAACAGAATTTATACCCAAAAAATTCAACATCATTCCTCTATTTTTTTTAACTACGGGAAAACCAAAAAAAATGAGTCAAAAATTCAGTTGTTTCCTCTTCTATTCTGGCCGTCACACACCAAATCAGAAAAACCACAATTTCCTTTTCCAGATTGTTGATCTTTCCCTTGTCCAATCTTTCTTTCTTCATCTTCGTCCCCCATAGCCGAACACGCAAAAATCCAAATCCCAAACCCTCTCTTCATCATTCTTCATCTATTTTCTATTTTTCAATCGATTCGTCCCATCAAACAAACAGATTTCGTTCTTCTTCCATCATTCTTCTTCAATCGTCTTCAAAATCCAGAAATTTCTTCCTCTTATGCGGATTCTTTTTCATTCTTCCGATTTCCAGAAAAATCCAGTTTTTTTCTTTTTCTTTTTTTTTTTTTGGGCAAACAGAGCATGTATTTTGTTCTTTTTTGTGTTAAAATGGAGCATCATTTTTCCAAAAATTTTCCAAAATTTCTTTTTTTTTTTCATTTAACTTTGGTCTTAAAATTTTAACAAAAATAAGTTTTCAATTTTTTTTTTCAATCCAATGATCTTGAAGAACAAGCTTTCCTTTGTATTTTATTTGATTTGATTTTTTTATTTTTTCAATTAAATGATCTATATATTTTTTTCTAGAGCCTGAAAACAAGCTTCTCTCTAATTAATATATATATATATATATATATATATTCGAAAAGAAGCATGCACACACGAGGTTAGATTTTGATTCATTTTTGTTTTCGCACCACTCGTGTCATCGCGCTCGCGCGAGTAAGCTATAAAATAACTTATTTTTCTAAAGTATAGTCTATATCTATATTCGAATAGGACATGATTCTAATTCATTTATTATTATTATAATTATAAATATATTATTTATTTATATTTTTTTCGTTAATCAATATATTTTCATTCTCAAATAAATCTTAGATTTTTATTTATTATTATTATTGTTATTATTATTATTATTACTATTATTATTATTATTATTATTATTTTCTTTTAAATATTTATATTTTGTGAAGCTCGTATTATTTTTTTCTAAAAAATTATAAGTTCTAAACATCTATTTTATCACTATTATTATTATTATTATTATTTTCATAAAAACTATTGTTTATTTTATTTTTTTCTTTTTATTATTTTATTTTAAATTCTTATTTTTCTATAAAATAATATTTTTTATTTCATGCTTACTCGCGACGTGTACGTGCTAGTAAAATTTCAAGGTGTTACAACACATAAGGTCAGAATCTTGATTTTACAAACTATTAAATGGATTTGACCGTGAGCAGGTAGGATTTAAACTCAAGTATGTTTTTAGCATTAGCATCCTCTCTCAAGGGTGATCATCCTTTCTAAATGGTGTTATATAAACTCGGTAAAATACTTAGAAAGTTCTTTATTCTTTTACACAAATAATTCACATGTTTGAAAGACTTACAGTTTTGGCAATTAACATTGAGATGTATTGTAATATTTCACATCGACCATGTAGTGGAGAGGTCACTGAGCTAAAAAAGAGAAGGGGTTTTCTTAAAAGGCCTCGAGATAATAAACATACATTTCTCCTTTCTTAGCCCATCAATCTCTCTACTACACGGTCAATGCGTATATTACACACATGATTGGCATTAGTTTTAAGGTTATTGCATCAATTTGTTTGTATCTTTACATCTTTGATTGATAGTAAAGCTTTTTCTTTTGAATGTGACCCTACAAATGTAGGCCCTTGTCTCAAAACTGTGTTTAAAGATTAGTAACTATTAGGTATACTCCTAAGAATGCCCATGTGCTAACATGATTTATAGTGAGTATAAGGAGTGTTCTCTTTTTGCTTTTTTTATTTTTCTTTTTAATGGATTATATGTATATATATAATCAATTTTTTGTTGTTTTAACTCTCATAAATGTCATAAGGGATCTTTGCCAAACTTGTGCTATCCTAACATAAGAGACAATGTACTTCTACCAAGATCTACCAACTTTTATTTTAAATTAAAAAAAAAACACAGAAAAGAAAAGAAAAACACGCTAAAAAATAAAACAAAAACCAAAATCAAGGTTAACTATGAGCCCTTCTTAAGTCTAACTAAATAATCAACAAAAGCCTGAACATTGTGATATGAGCTTCCACCTTCATCAAGTGCCTCTTTAGCCATCTCCTTCCACTTCAAGGCATTCTTCTTGAACTCATCTCTTCTTGGCCCTTCCATCACTTTTTTCACACATTTCTCAATTTCATCCCTCGTTACAAATCCCTCTTCATCACACCTTCTAGCCCTCACACCTACACCCCAAGTGTCCTCAATGCACTTGGCATTCGTCGGTTGGTCCGACCATTGTGGGACTGCCACCAGTGGCACCCCTAAGCTCAATGCTTCTAGGGTTGAGTTCCAACCACAATGTGTCACAAAGCACCCTATTGCTTGGTGTCCCAAAACGTCCAATTGAGAACACCATGTCACCAGAAACCCTAATTTATTTGAACCTACCTCTTCCATGAAATCGTTAGGAAGCTTTGTTTTGATCTCCTGATCCCTAACAGTCCACAAGAAGTAGTTGTTGCTGCCCTTTAAACCTAATGCCACTTCCTCCATTTGCTTAGCACTTAAGGCTGCAAGGCTTCCAAATGATACATATACTACCGAGCCTCTTGGTTTTGAGTCTAGCCATCTCATGCATTCATCTGAACTTGGTTTCCACAAGTTTAGATCATACCCTTTATCTATGTCGACTCGTTTTTCGAGATGCATCGACGGAACTGTTGGTCCAATCATTCGAACATCTCTCACAGTCGTTAGACAAGTAAGTACCTATAGATTTAGATTCAATTAGAATCATAAGAAAATAATAATAATAATATTTATAACCTAACTACAGTAAGCTTTAATTGAAATTCAATTAACCACATATTATATCCATTAAAAAATTTATTTCGATGAGTGTATTTGTTAATTAATTATTTGTTCATCTAATAACCATGATATAAATCTGTCGTTAATTGATTAATAATTCTACAACCTGAATTTGTCATAATTAAAAGAGACAAATTTTATTTATTTATCATATTTGAATCCACCATAAATGAAAAGAAAGAGTGACTCAAAAGTTATATGCACTATACATTTATGTCCAATCTAGCTTTTGTTTATTTGTTTGTTTGTAATGGAATATATGAATCAATGTCTGAGATATAAACTAATTTTTATTATATTCATAAGACGACAACCAAACAGAGGAGATGATATTTTCTCAAGCTTAAGTTTTCTTTTAAAAAAAACAAAAAAATTTCTCAAGCTTAAGTTTTCTTTTAAAAAAAAAAAAATTGACTGATAAAAGTGTTCAAAAAAGAATTTTCCTTTAAAGAGGAAAAATATTTTTCTCTTAAAATGGAACTTTTGAAAACAAAAAAAAAAAAATGGTCCTTTCTTCCTATAAAAACCAACCACGTAAGACTAAATTGACTTTAATTATTGAAGGCCAGCATGTGGATGACTATTTTTCCAAACAATAAATATTTTTTAAAAATTATTAAAAGGTATTTCTGTAATAAACTAACAAATAATTTTAAATTAATTTCAAATGGACTAATTTTTTCTTCTGTTTTTAAAAAAGATCACAGTCTTTTTCAAATGTGTAATGGGCGCCAGTAAATTAATAATAATAATAATAATAATTCACAATTGAAATATTAATCCTAGCTATGAGTTAATCAATATCAGTTCTCTTGTTTAATATTTCAAGAGTTAATATTTTAACTAACAGATTATATTTTAGCCTCATATTAGTTAAAGTTATAGTAAGGGTTCAATTAATGTAAAAAATAATATTAATTAATTTAATTATATTAACACTTAGAATTAATATTCCAACATCATGGGCTAATATTAACTTCAAAGGTTAATATTTCAGTCATGAATTATTTGATATTAATTCTTAGTTAAGCATATATATTAACTCTCAAAAGCATTTGTGTTAATTTTTTGGTGATAAAAAAAAAATCATAATAAGTAATGTGGATATTAGGTGGAATGCTGTTTTGCTTTTTAAACTTTCTAAAACCTCGAAGCAGAAAATTAAGTTAAATTCTATTGGAAAATATATTGATGTGATTATTAGGGAGGTCCAATACTAGTAGAATATCCAAAGTTACTTAAAAAATTAATGAATAAATCAGGCAAAAATCCATATCCAATTAAGATTAAAATATTATCTAAAAATAAATAAATGGCAAAGGTGCACTAATGTGTATATAAGGGCATCTTTAATAGCTCTATTATTTCAAAGTTTAGTGACTCTATCACATTATCAACTCATTAAACCTTTATATATTAAATTATCTCTTCTAGTGATTTACAAGACAATACTGTGTAGGACCTCCAATTATATTAACTCATTATTTAAATTATTTATAAAGTATAATTTATAAAATACATTATTTATAAAGTATAATTTATAAAAAAAAAATAGATATTATTATGTGTTAGCAATGGATGTCATTTTTTTTTAAGGTTTGCTCTCAATTTTGCTAGATATTTTGAGGGCATGTGTGATATGTGACATCTTTAAATATATATGTATGCATCTGTACAACATTTAAAGAAGATTAATGTTATCATAGTAAATGGAGTACACGTAAGATTATATTATGAGTTATCCCGAAAAAAATCTTAAGTCAAATCATTAAAGAGAGTAGAAAGAGAGGGATTCCAAACTAATAAAACGAATTAGCAATTCGCTGCTTTAATTTGCTCAGCCATCTCTCCCAGTTCATCATTAAAAAAAAAAAAAAAAAAAAAAAAAAAAAAAAGATAATTATTATGCTACCTTACTTATAAATTAAAAAATCAATCAATTAATTTATTAAAATAAGCCATATATAATTACCTGCTTCTCCAACTTGTCAAATGAATTGATGAACACCCAATCAGCTTGATCCAAATTTGAGAATTGACCCATCATCATCTTCAGAAAAGAAGGATCGTCATGCCCACCAATAAGAAAAGTTGGCAACTCAAACTTCTTCAATGGTGGCAATCCAGGTACCACAAGATCCAACTTTGAAGAAGAAGAAGAAGAAGAGCCATATTCAAGAAAATAGCGATTATAAATGGCAAAAACCGCACAAGACTGGGTGAAAAATGCAGCTGCTTTCACACCCAATTGCTTAGCTACATCAAGAGCCCAAGGATACATTGGATCATATAAAAGACAGGTAAAAGCGTTACAAGTATTTCTAGTAGAAGTCGCAACACTGCTGCTTTTTTCTTGGTATTTCTTGATGAGTTCAGCTAGGGTTCTTGACCCAGCTTCTGCAAACTTTGCAGCATATTCTTCATTGTTCTTAGCTGAATCGAACCCACCTTCATCATACCCATCTGAGATAGTCTCAATTTGGATGTAATCAAGGTCGACTCGGATGGATTTCTTGAGAAAAACTGTGAGAGCCAAGGTGGCTTCGACGCCATTAAAGACCAGACGCTTTGCAAATTGAAGATATGGGTTTATGTGGCCTTGGCTTGGTGCTGGGAACACTAGAATATGAGGTGGTAATGGCGGTGTTGTTGCAGAAGAAGCTGCTCCTTCTTCTTCACTGATCTTCCCCATTAATTCCTCCTATTTGCTGATAATTCGTTCTCGAAATCGTGAAGAATGCTCTATATATAGATAGATAGAAAGAAAATTGTTGTACTACGTGTTCATCTGTAATATATTTACCATGCACATGTCAAATGAATTATCTACTCTGATAAAAATTCAACTTAAATTTTAGGTAAAATTGCTTTTTTAAGTGTTGATATATAGCTAGAAATAAATTAATTTGGTGAGAAATAATTTTTTTTGGTACAAAAATTATCGATTTCACTATTAGAAATTAATTTTAGCATTTTTAACATTTTATTTTTATTTGATAATTAATTTGATATAATTTACAAATAAAATAACAATTTTGCTACTTTTTTTACAGAGAAAAATTTCTTTAAAAATTAATATTTTTCTTTAATTCTGCTTTTGGTAAAATTTTATTATAAGAGTTAATTTTTATTATTATTTTTAAATAACTATTTTATAACAATTAATCTTATATATATAGCTAGCTTTTTAGTGCAATTAATGTTATATATATAGCGTTATTATAATTAAATAGTAATAAATGTAGGTATTAATGAAAATTGTCTTTCAAATCTGTTTTGGATTTGTTTTTACTTTTTTAACTTAATAATTATTTTAAAGTTATTAATTGGTTTTCAATGAAATTTATTGACAAATTTAATAACTAAAATTTTATTTTATAGTTAGTTTATGTTTTTAGCAATGAAAATAATTTATAGACAAAAATAATTATTAATCACAAAAATAAAAAGTCATAGCCAATATTGTTTAGCAATGACTTTAAATATTGTCACCAAATCTACATGTTTGTAATAAAAATTATTTTTGTAGATAAATCTATTTCATAAAATTCATTTTGCTATAAAATTCATTCTCATCGCAAAAAGTTAGTGATGATTACGATGATACATTTTTTTCATTGCTAAATACAATCAACGATTAATATTTAGCAATGACTTTGCAATGAAAAATTTTTATTACTAATTACCTTAAGCAATGAATAATATTTAGCATTGAAAATTTTTATAGTTAAAAGTATTCGTTGTTGTAGTGAGTGTTATATATATGCAAGCTTCGTTCTTATCGTTCTCACTCTCTTCGTCTAGATACTTTTAAAATATGCATATATTTGAAAATGCACATGTATCCCTAAAATAACCCAAAAAAGGGTGTAGCATAAAGTTTATCATCTTGAAATCTTATAGGTACAAGAGGTGTTTGACAATTGGTTTTTAACCAAGAAGCTAATTGAGTTACCCTCATCTACTTGTGCCCTTCTGATTAAAATATGAGTCTAAGTAAAGATTTTTCTCTTGGTTTCAAAGTATGCTCATTATGCATGTTAG
>JAJIYU010001527.1:0-35207 GCA_030144865.1 Tinospora cordifolia | reverse complement strand
TAATTTTTAGGGTTAATTGAGTGCGGGTATAAAAGGAAAAAGTGTGATTAGCAGAGGGAGATACCTAATTGGGAAAGAAACGACTGTGGCTGCTGAAGAAGGAGAAATAGTGTTTTTCTTTGAAGGGATTAAGGGAGTTCCAATTACAATTTGAGTATACTTGATTTCTTATCTTTATCTTCCCTAATTATGTTCTTTTCCATGTCTAGCTAATTTAGTTTCACTGTTTGGGATATAAACTCCAATGTATGCATAGTAATTTCATCAGTTTAATTGATTTATCTGCATTACTCTTTATTTTTTCATGCTTCAAGCTTTATGTTTACTAGCCATAAGTGTAAAGAACCCAAGATCATTGAATTAACTCGGGAGAGAGGCTCGGTGAGAGGTTATAACAGTAAAGACCCAGATCAAGTCATTGATCGAAAGATTGTGATTGGATCTAAGGGAGATAGCACGGGAATTCTTATTTGAATTCGCAGGGTAGTTGATTGAGCACCTCGAACGAGGGTATTGAGAAACACCTTGAGTGAAAAATTGGAACGCCTAGGAATAGGGTCTCAATTACAAGTGCAATAATCATAGTGTTAGTAAATTATAATTCCAAATAACATTCATACTAAAGTGTTTATTATCCCAAACAACCCTTTTAAACATTGCTACCTAGTCAATTTAATTTCAGTTTTATTATTTTTGAGAAATTAAAGTTCTGTTCGTACAATTGCTTAGCAAACTAAATTGGACGTCTTGATAAAATTAAAAGCCAACGCTAGATTGGGATTTAGTTTACATGAGCAAGTACTTTTTCCCTGAGGACGATATCCAGTCTCACCGGTATTACTATTTTGATCCCGTACACTTGCGGGGTAGCTAACAAACATACTTTGATAGGAAATTGATTTCATGTGCGCTCTTCAACTTCGACCACTTGTATGAGTTTGTGGGACAACTTCCAACCGGGCGACGAGACAGAGTTTGCTTAGAATAATTGTCCTATTCAAATGGGATAAATTATTTTCCTTTCAATGTTTAGTTTTACTCGGGATAATGCTTAATACATAATTTTTGTATCCAAACAAAACATTTAATATATATATATTTCAAAAACGAGCCTTGTTATTCAAGATCATGTCATACCCATAAAATGGTAGTATACAAAGGTCTACAAAGATTAGTTTATCCTCAAATCCTAGGTCACAACTTGTAACACACTGACACACTGGACACACCAGGTAACTCAAGGTACTGTCCCCTCCCTTTGGAGTTTTTTCACCTCTGCGGAGTTTTGAACCCACAACTTGGGGCTTAAGTACATAGATTTAACGAAACCAACTACACGTTGAATGGTAGTGGATTTCATGAAATCAAGCTACTCATGCCCCAAGTCCTTGGTTCAAATCTCCACAGAGAGGAGAAAAACCCCAAGGGGAGGGGACAATACCTTGAATCACTCGGTGTGTCCGGTGTATCAGTGTGTTACAAGTTGTAACCTAGGATTTGAGTATAAACTAATCTCAATAGACCTTTGTATAGTACCATCTTATGGGTATGCCATGATCTTGGGAATGGACTGGTTAAACTAATATCAAACATAAATAGATTGTCCTAAGAAGGAGTAACCATAACATTACCTTCAAGGGAAACCTATAGAATCAACTACGATATGTAGAGATTACCTAGAAGCTCGATGGTAGCCATGTTGATTTACCTGAGGCAGAAGGATAAGTTTGAAAAACTCTCTGAGGAGCAACCCTTAGAGCAAAGGGGAATCTGAGACTTAGAAGTGGTTAGGGAGTATGAAGAGGTGTTCCCAGATACCTTACCCAGACTACCACCTGCTACAGAAGTAAAATTTAAGATTAAACTTCAACCTAGAACCAACCCTATAGCTATAGCTCCCTAAAAGATGGCACCAACAGAGTAATACCCTCAAAACTCTATCCTTGATGAAATGATATCCAATGTCTCTTTAGTGAAATTTGGTGCAAAATGAAATCAAGCTCATTTTGAGGCTAAATTTGACGAGTTTCTAAAAATCTCAATTCTATACTTGATGAAATGAAGTCCAATGTCTATTCAATAAAATTTGGGTGTAAAATGAAACCAAGCTCATTTCAAGGCTAAATTTTGCAAGTTTCCAAAAGTCTCATTTGGTGACATCTAGGAACTCAAAACAACCTAAAACAAAGCAACGTGACATAAACCAACTAGTTGGACAAGATATCCAAAAATTAGAACAATTGGTCAAGATTAGGGTTTTCATTTGTCAAACGCCCTTCAGGGGGTCCATATTAGAAAGAATCGACATTTGGGGTACTTCGGGGAATCAAAATGATCTGAAACAAAATGGGATGACATGAACTAACAAAATAAATAACATATCCAAAAATCATGACAATTGGCCAATATTTGTGTTTTCATTTCATAGTGCCTTCAGTGGGTTCTAAATAAGGAAAGTAAATGGAAACCAATTTTGCCAAACCAAATATTGAAATTCTTAATTTTTTCCATGTGATTCCAAAACTATAGGTTATAAATCATAATTCATTGCAAATAAGGAAATTTTAGTTTTTATTTGATTTTTGTGAACCCATGAAGTCATGACAACCCTATGCATGTGCAAGTCACATGGGTGGAACACTATGATCATGTATACCCTCAACCTATCCAAAACTCCATAAGATGTTTCCTTTATTTGAATTCATGTGACATGATCCCACGTGCCATGCAAATGATTTAGTATACCACACCTATGAGATGTCCCACTTAGTATAAAGAAACCATGAATGGATGATATCACTCACACCACGCTCCACCATGCAAAAACGGTCACCTATGTGAGTCTGTGTGTGCACACATGTGAGCAACCCTTTTTCGAAGTGTCAAAATGATGAAAGAAGCTCACATCCTAATCCTAGCCGTCACTTAGTGTGAGAATTCAACGAGGAAAGTTTCTAGGATACACTAAGAATGAGACAAAAATTCAAAGAAGGAAACTCTTCTTGTCCATGTTTGGCGCCAAAAAGAGAGCACTCTCTCTTAGGGAACATCCTCTTTGAATTAAGACGAGTTTAGATAGTTTCTTTGAACCCAAGATAAGCATATTCGACTATTATTTGGTGTCCCCTCAAATTTGATAAGGTACTCTCCCAACTAGATGTTCAAAGAGAAAGAATGGAAAGCATGCCTTATGGGTTTGTGTGATGAACAAGCAATAAGACCAAATGGGAAAGTTCTATAAGCATCTTCTTATCCACAAGGGGATGTCCCAACTGATATTTGTAGTGTTCTAAGTCTGAAAATATCCTCTGAAATTAATTAAGAAATTTAATAGAGAATCAAATCATGGTTCATAAGAATTTAGCAAGCTTTAGTGGTCCATGAACCCACACGCCTATTTCAATCCAAACCGTCGCATGAGTGTTTTGAAGCTTGCCCAACTTGTGAGCTGCCCAAGCTGCCCAAACTGTCCCCTATAGCACTCTTGAGCATCTACATAAACCCTCTCTTGCTCACATTCCTCTCATTCCAAAGCAAAGAGTTGACACTTTCCTCTTTGTTTGTTCTTGCCCTCTTCTTGGCACCTCTTCTCACTTCTCTTTCCTCTCTTATGTGATAAGTTCTGATTTCAATGTTTTAGAGAGTGGATTGAAATAATTTTAAATGGTGTTTGAAAGCGCTAGACGTTGGTAAACTATGTTTTGGGGAAAGAATGACTACTAAGGTGGAGGAGATTTATAGAACTCCTACATTGCTAGTTCAAGTCTTTAGCATATTCATGAATATTGTTTTTAGTTTTCAACATATTTATATTTCAGTTTGAAGCATGTTTGATCAAGTTTTTTTTTCACTTTAACATGTTTTCATGTTTTAATTCATACATGATAGTGTAACATGCTTAGAAATCGTGCTTAGGCTTGTTTTTGAGTTTTTAAGCATACCATGTATGTTTTCTTGATTATTTAAATTATGATATCAACTATTATGATTTAGTATCATAGTTATTTGAATTTAAAATGAGAAAGTGAAGATATGAATCACGTATTATCATAGTAGTCTAAGTAATGATATGGGTGTTCTTTGCATATACTTAGTGTATATGAGTAACATCACTAAGTGTGGATGTGTTTTAAAATACTTATAATGCAACACCCTAACCCCCTAGAAACAGGTTTAAGCTCAACCACAAACCGGGTTGGGTCCTTTGTTACATTTACAAGTACACAACTTGCATCTCAATTCCTTTATTTAAACACTTATTGAAAACGTTCATGGATATATCACAATGTATTAAATTTCAATTCAATAAAGCTGTAAAGTTAGATAAAGGAATACTTAAAACTCTTTATTTATTCAAATAAAAAAAAGGAAGTTACATTTTTAAATGAAAACTTGAGTACATAACTTTCAAAACTTAAATAAAATTCAGCAGAAGTCTTAAATTCAAAATTTGGGCAACATGCCCTTAAAATAGAATTTCAAAACTTAGAAATAATCTAATATCCATGCCCTTTATGATTCAAGTCAATTTTCTGAAAAATAGAAGGAAGGGGTGAACACATAGCCAAGTGGATCATTCATTAAACAACTAAGTTACTATTTCAAATCAATAGCACATACAAATTCAAACGCTTTCATGCATTAAGTGATTCAAGCAACTTTTTGGTTATAGTTGATGTTAAGATTGAAAGGATTCTACTCTCTTGATGTTCTTAATTTAGATACCCCTCTTTAGGGTGAAAAGACATTTCTTTGTCATTTTTCATTGGATGCCACATACCAAGTATCCCTTAGTTGCACCCAGCAACCACACACTCCAAGCATGTGTTAAAAACACCCATAGCACCCATACGGGTCACTTTGACAGTACGTGGTTCTTATCTTCAATTTCTTATATTTAAAGAATCATATAATCATAAAAGAAATTGTAAATATCAGAATTTTAAACAACCAAGAAAGCATAAAAACAATACATCGCATGCTTGAAATATTGAATTAAATCCTAAACATGGAGTCTAAGCATGGTATGCTCTCATGAGTGACTAAAACATAAAAACATGCTAACTAAAATTAAAATATGATTAAACATGCTGAAATTAAAATAAGACATCCTGAAAATTAGATTTTAAACAAGCATGAACATGCTAGAAATTTGAAATAGCAAAGTAGTGTTTTAAGAAATCCCCTCTACCTTAATCCGAGTTTTTGTTGAATCTCGCAAAGGTTCGCCTTATTAACCACTTTTGGAACTTTAAAACACCAACAAGACTACTTCAACAACTCTCTAAAATACTAAAATAAGAACTTTTCATAGAAGTGAAAAAAGAGGGTGAGAAGAGGCGCCAAGAAGAGGGCAAGAACAAACAAAGAGGGAAGTGTCAACTCCTTTGGGATGAGATGAAAGTGAGCAAGGGGGGTTTATATAGATGTTCATGAGAGCATATGGGATGTGCTAGGGCAACCTTGGGTAGCTTGGGAAGCTCACAAAAATTTGGGCAAGTTTTTATACATAAAGGGGATGGTTTGCATAAAGAGGGCAAGTGTGCTCATGGTTGGCAAATGGGACCACTATAGCTTTCCAATTCAAAATATATGAGTACAATCTTGTTTCCTAACTATGTGTGAACACAAAAGAGGTTTAAATCATATTCTAATTCAAATGGGATGTCCCCTATGTGCTCATGACAACTTTTCTTTTTGGTTTCCTTGCTTGCTCATCACACAAACACACAAGGAATACTTTCCCATTTTCTTATTTCTTGGACATCAAGTATGGGTGTACAATATCAAATTTGATGGGACACCATATAATAGTCAAAGATGTTTATTTTGGTTCCAAGAAACTTTTTAAATAGGGTTACTCACATGTGTGCACACACACATGTACGTGGTTGGGTCAATTTTGGATTAAGTAGTTGTGGGTGTACACAATCAATTGGAGGTGGTTATGACTTCATGGGTTCACAAAAATCAAATAAAAATTAATATATCCTTATTTACATGGAATAAAGATTTATATCTATAGTTTTGGAATCACATGAACCTAATGCACATATTAAGGTATGATTTGGCCCTAGGTGATTTTCCTTCAAAAACTTTCCTTATTTAAGACCCACTGAGGTCACTAGGCAAATGAAAATCCAAATCTTGGCCAATTGTTCTGATTTTTGGATATTTCATTCATTTTGTTAGTTCATGCTATTCCATTTTATTTTGGGTCATTTCGATCCCCCAAAGTACCCTAAATGACAATTCTTTCTAATTTGGACCCCTTGAAGGTCATTTGGCAAATGAAAACCCTAGCCTTGACCAATTGTTCTAATTTTTGGATATGTTGTCCCCTTAGTTGGTTCATGTCATCTTACTTCATTTCAAGTTGTTTTGGGTCACTAAATGAGAGTTTTGGAACATGTAAAATTTAGCCTTGAAATGAGCCCAGTTTCATGTTGCACCCCAATTTCACCGAATAAATGATAAATTTAATTTAATTGGGTACAAATAATTTAGGGTATTACATGGAATGTGGACATGTGATCCTTATTTCCAATGGAATATGACATGATGAATTGTCATTCCATCCCTAAATAGGAGTAGTTTAATGAAGAACATCAAGGGTTTGAAACACATTCTTGTAAAATATACAACTCTAACAAGATATTGTTTGGAACACTTAATACTTGTAAGTGATTGAAATTGGATGTACTTTTGATTTGAAGTAGTAAATTTGTAGTTTGATGAATGATCCACTGGGTTATGTGCTCACCCCTCTCTTTAATATTCTTTAGGGAATATACTATGAAGACCATGGATAATTAAAATTTTTTTCTAATGTAAGGGCATGTTGCCCACTTTTGATTTATTAAGCCTTCTGCTAAATTTTATTATTTAGATCTCAAGCACATATCCTTTTATTTTATTCAATAAATAAAGATCGAAGTTTTTCTTTTATTTCTCTTATAATAGTCTTATTTAAAAAATGAAATTATTTAGGTTGTGTGCTCATTGAAAAGTAATAAGACTCGAGATAATGAAATGTGATACAAGTTGTGTACTTGTAATTGTAATATCGGCTAGACCTACCTTGTGTTTAGCAATCAATTAAAATCTTGGGGGCTGGGGTATTACAACGGTGATATCAGAGCCTGGGCATTAGTTGTTGGGCCAAAATTAGAAAGTTTCTTCTGATACCAAAGGTGGTATTAGAGTTTAACTATTAGATATGCTGGGTTAGAAATAAAAAGTCAAGCCTAAGCATGTATTGTTGGACTATAATTAGAAAGTCAAACATTAGTTGTTTGACTAGAATTAGAAACTCAATTAGGGTTTTACCTTGTTTTGAGTTAGAAATTTGAATGCCTACCTTCTATTTTGAAATTGAAAACTATTGCGGAAAGTATTTTCAAAAAGAAAAGATATGTTTTGAAATGTTTTTTTGGATATAAAGACTACAAGTTGAGCTCATAGTGGGTAAGCCTTATCCCAAGTAAAGCTAAACATTGAAAGGGAGGTGGGTTATCCCGCCTTAGAAAGCACTGTTGCTAAGTAGACTTCGGTCTCGCCATCTGCTCTGGAGGTTGTACCACTAGATTGTATGAGTAGTCTAAGTTGAAGAACACTCTTACTTTCTATAAAAGAAAATTTGAAGGTGAAAAGAACTTAGGGCAAGAATTTGATTAGAAGTCAAAAAAGATGCCAAAGGTGGTATCTTGACTAAACATTGAACCCTAGGTGCAGAAAAAAAAACCTATGTAGAAACGTGGTGTAGCCATGGGCAGCACAGTGGATCAAAAACATAAATCTTTAGGACATAGGCTAGAAACTAAAACTTGTGTGAAAATAGAAAATTGTTTGATCAAGACATGGGATCGGGAAGCTTCTATATCTTTCGATTTCTTTGTAACATGGGATGCACAAGAATTCGGGGCGATGGAGGAAACATGGACTCAGAGAATGATGGACAATGTGTAGTGAATGATCAGTAACTCTGGAAGAACGAGTTTCTCTCTGCTCGGCTGGTATGGGACAATTGGGTATAGTAAGCTTGGGAACCTAGTTATCGAGCAATTTGCCAAATTGTTTGGGTGTAGCTCTGTTCTGGGTGAAAGCGTAAGTAGTAGGGATAGAGTGGTATGACACACTTGAACCTAAAAGCTTGGGTGAAAGCCACAAACTTTGTTGTGCTAGCGCGAACTATTTGATTGGATGATTGCGTGATATGCAAGCTCTACCATTTATTTGCTTTAAGACCAAATCCATTACCTATGCATGAAAAGAACCTAAAAGAAAAACCTTTAGACCACTAAACAAATCGAGAACCTAGAAACCAAATGCAGAGTCATAATAGTACGAAGGTTTAATGAAACAAACACCAACCTTGAAAAGATGAACTGGGAAGAGTTCACAGAGATCTTCTACAAGAAGTTATGTCTAGAGGCTACCTTAAGAAAGCTATAGGAAGACTTCGCAAGACTCAATCAAAGAGATTTCACCTTGATTGAGTACGAGAGGAAATTTACTAAGCTAGCCAAGATTTCTTAGGAACTGATCTGGGAGGAGAGGATGAAGGCTAATAGGTTTACTCAGGGTCTCAAGATCGAGATTCGTAAAGTTATGACTTCAGTCTTAAAGACGTATAGGGATGTCATGGAAAAAGCTCTAATCCTAGAGTAAGAACTCAACCTAGAACAATGGTTTAGAGAAAAGAATAAGAGGCCTATGAATGAAAAAGATCACAGGTCACAGAAAAAGAATAAGAGTGGTGAGGCCCCACAGAAATAGGGGCAGGTCATAATAAGTCTAGAGAACAAGCCAGGAGGCAAGGGTTGGGCTATGTGTGCAGACAAAAGGGTCATATTGCTAAGGATTGCCCAACTACACTCAGGCTCCTCAGTCGCAAAACACTTAGGGAGGAGGTTAGAATAATCATTCTCAGGGCAGACAACAACAACAACAGAATGCCAACTAAGGGCAGAATCAGGGTTGTGTTTAGAACCAGGCTAGAATGTTCGCTGTGGAAGCCCATGAAGATCAATACCCTCAGTAGAAACTCTAGTAGCACAATGTTAGCACAAAAAAAAATTTTGAAATATAGTTAGGGGAAGAGAGTTCTTAAAACTCGCTATATGTTGGCATTTATTTTGGCTTTGAATAAGGTTTTGTATCTCTAATTTTTAATTATTGAAAATGAATTTCTTAAGAACTCTTGTTGCCCCACGTTAAATATTTGAACGAGAAAGAAAGTGTTTGTCACTGCAAGTAACAATCCCAAAGCCTATTGTGTGGTCAAGTCCACTGAATCAGAGGTGTGAAATATTCAACCTCAAACAGTTATACTGAATAATTAAAGACTTTAGGATGGATGTGACCCCAAATGAAAGACAAGCCTATCTCTATAGCAAGTCTTGCCATTGGACCTATTGCATTAAATCAAAAGGTAAGACGAATGGCTCACAAGCCTACTGGAAGAAAGGGAATGGGATAAGCATATTAACTATTGGTTAGATGCTAAGAATACCTTAAGACTTAAGAAGAAAACATCGTATGGGTAATTGTGGAACGTCTCACTAAAGTGGCTTAGTTCCTGCTAATCAGATCCACAAATCAAGTTAGAAAGTTTGAGAGAATCACCTAGACACTAGAGGTTATGTTGAGGTCTTATGCCTTAGACCTTAAAAGAAATTTGGAGAAAGTATGAACCTGACATTCAAGATGATGATACTTATGGGGAAGCAATAGTCAAAATCCTCAACCACAAAGCATAGAGTCCGAGAACGAAGGCTATTCTATTGGTGAAAGTGTTGTGGAAGCATCATATGGTGGAAGAAGCTACCTTAGAACTTGAAAGTGAGATAAAGACCAAATATCCACATCTATTCATTAGAAATCCTTATTCATGTACAAATTTTAAGGACAAGAATTCTCTAAATAGGGTAGGTTCTAATACCCTAAAAACTTTGTACTTGATGAAATAAAATCCAATGTCTATTCATTAAAATTTGGGTGTAGAATGAAATCGGGCTTATTTCGAGGCTAAATTTGGCAAGTTTCTAAAAGTCTCATTTGGTGACCTTTAAGGACTCAAAACAACCTAAAACAAAGCAAGGTGACATGACCAACTAGTTGGACAACATATCAAAAAATTAAAACAAGTGGTCAAGATTAATGTTTTCATTTGCCAAACGCCCTTCAGGGGGTCCAAATTAGAAAAAATTGACATTTCAGGTACTTCGGGGAATTAAAATGATCCAAAACGAAATGAGATGACATGAACTAACAAAATAAATAACATATCCAAAAATTAGGGCAGTTGGCCAAGATTTGGGTTTTCATTTCATTGTTCTTTGAGTGGGTACTAAATAAAGAAAGCAAATGAAAACTGATTTGGCCAAACCATATATTGAAATTCTTAATTTTTTCATGCGATTCCAAAACTATAGGTTATAAATCATAAATCCTTGTAAAGAAGATATTACTTTTTATTTGATTTTTATAAACCCATGAAGTTATGACTACCCTAAGCATGTGCAAGTCACATGGGTGGAACACCATGATCATATGTGCCCTCACCCTACTCAAAGGTCCATGGGATGTTTTCTTTATTTTAATTCATGTAAAATGATCCCATATGACAAGATGAATTGTCATTCCATCCTAGAATAAGAGTATTTTAATGAAGAACATCAAGGGTTTGAAACCCCTTTGGTCAAATATACAACTCTAACAAGATACTGTTTGAAACACTTAATGCTTGTAAGTGATTGAAATTAGATGTACTTTTGATTTGAATTAGTAAATTAGTAGTGTGATGAATGATCCACTGGGTTATGTGCTCACTGCTTTCTTTAACATTTTTCAGGGAATTAAATATTAAGACCATGGATGATTAGAATTTTCTTTAATGTAAGGGCACGTTGCCCACTTTTAATTTTAAGCCTTCTGCTAAATTTTATTTTTGAGTTATGTGTTCCCTTTTTATTTATTTGAATCTCAAGCATGTATCCCTTTATTTTATTCATTAAATAAAGATTGAAGTTTTTCTTTTATCTCTCTTGTAATAGTCTTATTTTAAAAAAAAAATTACATTATTTGGGTTGTGTGCTCATTCAAAAGTAATAAGACTTGAGATAATGAAATGTGATACAAGTTGTGTACTCGTAATTGTAATACCAGCCTAGCTCGCTTTATGATTAGCAATCAATCAAAGTCTCAAGGGCTGGGGTGTTATAAGTAGAGCTGATCGAGTTAAAGACTAAGTTAGACAATATCTAAGAAAAATGATTCATCGGGCCAAATAAATCACCATGGGGAACTCTGGTGATGTTCATGAAGAAGAAATATGGGTCTATGAGAATGTGTTGACTATTGGAATTTGAACAAGGCAACAATAAAGAACAAGTACCCCCTACCAAGGATTGATGATCTATTCGATCAGTTGAGAGTAGCCACTTATTTCTCAAAGATTGATCTTGGGTCAAGATATCACCAATTGAGAATATGAGTTCAGACATACACAAGACGACCTTTAAGACATGGTATAAACACTTTGAGTTCGCAGTGATGCCCTTTCTTTTGACCAATGCCTAAGCAGCTTTCATGGATTTGATGAACCAAGTGTTTAGACAATATCTCGATGACTTTGTGGTGGTATTCATAGATGACATCCTGATCTACTCTAAATCAGAAGCTGAACACCTATAACACCTAAAGATTGTGTTAGAGACCCTTAGAAAAAACCATTTGTAAGCCAAGTTCAGTAATAATGAGTTTTGGATGAAAATAGTCAAGTTTCTTAGCTATGTAGAATCAGTAGAACACATCTTTGTAGATTAGGAGAAGGTGGAAGTTGTCATGGACTAGAAACAACCAAACACAATTATATAGATTGAAAGTTTCTTAGGATTAGTTGGATATTATCGAAGATTAATCCAAGATTTCTCCAAGTTGGCCGAACCTATGACTAAGTTAACCAAAAAGGTAATTAAACTCAATTAGGATTAGAAGTATAATAATCATTCCAAGAACTGAAGAGGAGATTGATTACAATCCCCATCTTAGTCACTCCTACCCATGGTGTTGCACATGTTCTGTATACGGATGCTTCACAGAATAGATTGGGTACAGTTTTGATACAAGATGGAGTCTGAATCAAGAACACATTTCTTCACGGCTAACTAGGATGAGAATTGGGCCACTGTTTGACTGCAGCACAAACTATTAAGGTACGAATAGTGGTAGTGGTCATCTTTGCAACCGATGCAAAGGTCTCATCGTAGTCTACTCCATATTCTTGTGCATAACCCATTGCAACAAGACGAGCCAACTAACGTTACGTAACTTACTCCTGAGAAAACCAACCCCACTGATACGCATCGAGGAAGTGTGCGAGTCTTGTTACATATGCCTCAAGACAACAGAAGATCCATGAACATGGCTACTCGACCCATGGCTTGGAGCTTGCAACCATTGTGTTTGCAATAACGATTTGGCGACATTACCTCTATGGCAAGAAGTTTGATCTATTTGCAGATCACTAGAGTTTGAATTACATCTACACCCAAAAGGAGTTGAACATCAGGCAGTAGAGATGGATGAAGTTCCTTAAAAACTATGACTTTGAACTACACTACCATCCGGGGAAGGCCAATGTGGTGGCCGATGCCTTGAGTAGGAAGTTCAACAAACAAGAAGAGGAAAAAGGTCAAATGTACCAATTAATTAAAGACTTTAACCTAAGGGTAACATCAGACAAGGAACAAGTGCATTTGCAAAACATGACTTGCCAACTAGATCTTCTGCATTAGATCAGGTATGAACAAAGGCAAGACAAGTGGCTCACAAGCCTGATAGACGGAGTTGAACAGGATAAGCATGTTGACTTCAGGTTAGATGCTGGGGAATACTCTATAACTTGGAGATAGAACTTGTGCACCTCAAAATGGACAAAGCAAGCAATCCATACTTGATGAAGACCATCTAAGTAAGTACATGATTTGTCCAGGCGGTGACAAGATTTATCAAAAACTTAGAAACACCTACTAGCGGCAAGGAATGAAGAAAGACGTGGCTAAGTATGTTTCTAAGTGCTTAACCTATCAGCAGATGAAAGTAGAATGTCGAAAGCACTCTAGGATGTTACAACCACTCTTTGTCCCTGAATGGAAGTAGGATAACATCACAATGGACTTTGTCAGTGAATTGCTCTAGAACTAGAAGAGAGAAGATACTGTATGGGTGATTGTGGATCATCTTACTAAAGTGGTTCATTTTATGCCAATTATATCTACAGACCAAGTTAATAAGTAAGGAGAACTTTATATAAAGGAAATATTGAGACTTCATTGTGTACCTAAGGCCACAGTATCTGACAGAGACTCTCGATTCACATCACATTTTTGGCAGAGTTTATAGAAGGAATTGGGCACCAGACTTACCATGAGCACCACTTTCCATCCTCAAACTGATGGATAGTTTAAGAGAGTCATTTAGACACTAAAGGACATGTTGAGGTCTTGTGGCCTAATTTCAAGGGAAATTAGAGTAAGTACATACACTTGGTTGAGTTTTCCTATAACAACATTTATTGGGCAAGTATAAAGATGGCACCATATGAAGCCTTCTAGGCCCTACTGATCACCAACTTGTTAGGCTAAATTTGAAGGCCACGTGCTTACTAGGCCAAACTTGGTAGAGGAGATAAATAACCAAGTCAAATAGATACAAAAGAGATTGGCCACAGTGCAAAGTAGACAAAAGAGTTACGCAGAGAAAAGGAGGAGACCCCTTGAATTTCAAATAGGTGATAGGGTGTTCTTGAGGATAAGCCCTCAGAAATGGATTAAAAGGTTTAGATATAAAGGGAAACTATTTTCGACATTCATCGATCCATTTGAGATACTTAGAAGAATTGGAGAATGCGCCTACAAGTTAGACTTACCAAACCAAATGTCCTCAATACAAAATGTGTTCCATGTATTGATGCTGAAAAAGTATGAACCTGATCCCTTTCACATAATCCATTTGGAGTAGGTGAACATCTAAGACGATGCCACTTATGACAAAGCAACAGTTAGGATCCTCGATCGCAAAGTGCAAAGCTTGAGAGCAAAGCAGGTTCCTTTAGTCATAGTTATCTGAAAATATCATGGAGAAAAAGAGGCCGCATGGAAGTTGGAAAGTAAGATGATAGCCAAGTACCTAGAACTTTTCCATAAAAGTACTTGACAAAATGATACCCGAGTAAATTAGTATAAATTTCTTTTAAGAGGGATAGGTTGTAATACCTTGAAAAAATTGAAAATTTAATAAATAAGAGTTTGAAAATAATGCTAAAAAATACATTGGACGTTTCCACAGGTATATGTGTACTAAAATCATGAGAATGAGCAGATTGTTTACTTATATTTTGTAATTAGCAAGTTTTACTTTGTTTAATGTATACAAATACAAGAAATTGGAAATGAAAAGTACAATAAAAGGAAGTGGTGCAGAGATGAACCAAAAATACGAAACTTAGTCTTCCAACAACAAGATGCACCAAGATCGCGGTTATCAAAGTGGAGACGGCGGTCTTGCATCAAAACACAGAAGAGAAATGCAAGACTGTGGTCTCCCTTTTGAGCACTACGATCCTATGATGAAAATAAGCTAGAACCAAAAGACCGGGGTCTTGCATATGGTGACCATGGTCCTGCAATAAAAACCCAAACCATGGTCACACATGACGTAAACCTAAAATTTCCGCGTGAAGAACGAATTGGAAAGTGTTTTGGCCCCAAAAACCTAATTGTCGTCTCTTTTGTGCAAAATGAGGGGAATTGGCAAGTTTCTTATGTGGAAACACCCAAACCTACCAATATTCACACATTGAAACTCTATATAAACACCTCTTGTGCTCCTATTTTCTTCATTCCAGCAAGAATTGACAAGTTTTTCGTGTTTTCTCTCTCTCTCTCTCTCTCTCTCTCTCTCTCTCTCTTTCTCTTTCTCCCTCTACCTCTCTTTTGGCTTCTCTCTCTTTCTCTCTTATTGCATTTTTCTAAATAGTAGTTGTAAATAGCAATTGAGGAGATCTCAAAGAGATTCAACTAAAGCTTCAGAAGAGGAAACTACTAAGGCAGAAGTAATTTCTAAGTTTTAATTTATTATTTTCTTTTCAATAAGATATTCATGTGCGATTATGCTTGAATATGCATGCTTTATTTGAATTGATCATACATGCCATGCTTAAGTTTACATGAATAAAGATGTATGCTATGTACAACCATGATCCATGCTATGTGTTTCTATGCTCACATGCTAAATTTGGTTATGTTAGTCTATTATTCCTGATTGCATATTTAATTAAAAATTAATTAAGATTACAAGATAATGATACTCAAGAAATCCTCGAGATTTGGGACCAAAATGGAAAGAGTGAAAATAGAAATAACGTGACACCAGCCTGCCTCCTGGCCAAGTGGCGGGTCCACGATCTCAGAAAAGAAGAGACAAATTTGGGGGAGGCAGGGTATTACATGTAATTTGTTTGAATCACATAATGTGCGAAAGTATTTGACATGCTTGGGTTGTTTGAATGAAATAATGACTTAGATATTTGGAAAGATCCAATGCACTTTCAAGCTCACCCTCCCTTTGCAACATTTCAGGAAACTAAAGAATGAGGCAGCCTGATGCTTTAAACTCAACATCCATCTTCCAAATGTTCATAAAATGTTTAATTCTGGCGTGTTGGCCCGAAGTCCTTTTGCTTAAAGTTATTTTCCATTGCACTAAACAAAAAGATTTTGTACCTTTATTGGATACTAATTTCCTAATGATTGATGTTGAATTTCTTTTGATTTGACATAGGCTTTATGAAAATTGTATGTGAGTTAATGTTACTCAAGGAGTCTCACATAGTTGGGACACAAAAAAAGACGATGTGACATCGCCTGCTGTAACACCTCAATCCCTGTATTCTTTCAATTTTTGGACATAACCACTGTTTTGACAGTGGACGTAACCATACAAGCAGATTGGGCCGGTATTACTTTGCGACTCACACTTGACATTCTATTTCAATTATCTTATGCCTTAATGCATTTTAAGAGTACCTAACTCAATTTTTGGAATCAAATCAAATAAGGCAATAATAAAGAGATAAAAGAAATTCATAAAACTTTATGAATTTAAATAAAGTGAAGTATATAACTCAATCTTAAAATAAAACTATTGTAGCGGAATATTCAAAACTTGGGCTACATTCCATTATATTCAAATATAGAAACTTTCTAAAGATAAAAAACTATCACAATTTGCGATGTTTTCATGCATGTTCAATTTCCTAAAAATAAGAGAGGAAGGATGAGCACATAGTCTATTGGATCCTTTTCAAACAACCAATTTTTCAATTTAGACTAAACACACTTTCATAATTCATACACTTGCACATATTAGGCATTTCAAGCAACATTTTGTGTATAGTTGTGATTTAGACCAAAAGGGTATTCATGGTCCTTGATATTCTTAACAAAACACCTCCTTAGAGTGAAAAAAACATTTCTTAGCCAATTTCATTGGACTTAGGACCTAACTCAAATTTCAAGTATTTTGGGACATCACCCATGTGAACTAATCACATATAAAGAACATTCATAGTAACCCACATGTTCACTATAATGTTACATGGTTATTAATCATCATCATATCATAATTAATTTCATATCCAAGAATCATAAAATAGGAGAAATAAATTTAAGATTATGAACAATCTAAAAATCAAAGCATGAATCAACCAAAAATATGCACCAAACATTGAAATAAACCTAAACATGGTACTAGGCATGTCATGGATTCACGAATGCTTAAAACATGCTCATGTACTAAACTGAAATTGAAATCATAAATTAAAATTTTGAAATTGATACATGAATGATTGCTGAAAATTAAACATGCAATAAACATGGTATTAATCTAAAGAAGAAAAGAAGAGGTTTTAAAAATCACTTCCACCTTAATTGCAAGTTTGATGAAAATTTGGTAGAGGTTCCTTTCTTCAACACTTCTAGCACCTCAAGACTACTTAAGAACACTCAATCAAACCCTCAAACACTCAAGAATACCTCACGATCACTCAAGAACTCAAATGTTGCCAAGAAGAAGGCTAAAACAAGCTGAGAGAGAAGTGTCAACTCTTTGCTTTGAAATGAAGAATAAGTGTGCACAAGGGGGGTTTATATAGATTTTCAATAGCACAAGGAAGGCCATGATTTGGCATCTTTAATTAGGGTTTCCTCACATATGATGGCTAGGGTTGTTGCTCACAACGCACACAGAGAGCATGAATAGGGTTTTGTTAAGGATATGATGGTAATCTCTTCACATGGCAGCAAGATTGGAACATTTTGGGTTTTAGAAACTTTCTTATTCTTGGTTTTTGGTTTCTTATTTGTGTGTGTGATGGCTAGGGTTTCATGGTTTACCATTTAGACACTTCTAACTTAGGGTTGCTCACATGTGTGCACACACACACACATGGACAGATTTTGCATAATAGGGCATGGTTCACATAATCAAATTGTGGTGTACATGAGATCATTCTTTATGGTTTCTCATAGGTGTGGTATATTTGGTAATTTGTGTGGCACATTAGATCATTCTACATGATTTCAAATAAGAGAAATGTCCCATTGAGGTTGGGTAGGGTGAAAGTGTACATGATCATAATGTTCCACCCATGTGATTTGCACATTTTTAGGGGTGACCATGACTATATGGGTCCACATGAATTTAATTAAAATTCATATCTCATTATTTGCGAAGAATTAAGGACTTTATTATATATTTTTGTGTTCATAATAAAATAATATACATTTCCAAACTATCATTTGGCTAGGATGACCCTCATTTAATTTACTTTCCTAATTTAGACTCTATTGAAGGGTATTATGCAAATGAAACCCAAATTTTCGCCAATTGAGCTGATGTTTGGATATGTTGTCTAGTTGGTCAATTCTTGGCATCTTGTGTCATTTTAGGTAATTCTGAGGTCAAAAGTTACACTAAATGGGGTTTGGACTTGCTAAATTTAATCTTGAAATAGACTCATTTTCATTTCTCACCTAAATTCAATCATATGCAATTGAATTGTTTCATTTTATTCAATACTAGATTACAAGGTATTACACATGCCTGCCTCCTGGGTGGCCCAAAGAAAGAGAAGGCAATTGTTCAAGCGAGAGGCGCAGGCAGGCAGGATGATAACTTGCCTTGATTATTCAAGCGAGAGGCGCAGGCAGGATGCTACAATATCCAGTCCAACCAATTCCTAATCCTCATGGTCTGCCCAACATACAAGCAATCTTCACTATCTCTCTTGTAATGCCTCATATGGATCAATTTGAATAATGGACTAGTAATTGTTATTGTATGGAAAGTCTACCAAATATTGTTACTTGCTCTAATTTCCTTCAAAGTCTATAATGCAATTCCTAAGCATGTCTTCCAGAATCATGATAACTCACATAAATTAGTCATCAGTCTCTGAGTAGAATGTTGAGCTCGTAATGAGCTTAAGGACTAACTTTCTCTTCAAGCTCTGCATAAATTGTGAGTGAACTTGGCATTATGGTTTGAAAATTTTGATCTCAACACCCCCATATAGTTAGTCTCACTATCTCCTAATATAAAACTCTCCCATTATATGTACTGCGAAGGTGGATCTTATATGCAAGAAGTGAGCAACCTTAGTGAGTATATTCAATATCACCCACACTGCGTCCTTGCCCTTTTGGTTCCATAAAAGTCCAATCACGAAGTCCATTTGTAACACTTGCCTCCTCCCTGTGGCTCAACAGTCGATTCTAAAGTGCTTAATTACCATAATGCCCTCCAACACAAATAATTCTGCATGTTACCGTCACATGCAAAGCACTACTCAAATACATCACTACCACCCGAGAGACGAAGCATCACTTTATCTCTATTTTTACCCTTTTCTTTCTATTTCTATCCCAACACTATTGGACATCTTGATCACAAAACTCATGAAGATATCATATAAATACTTTGAAACAATTTGATAAAATAAATCAATTTCATTTTGGAAAATCAATCTCAATATTCACAAGTACAAGGACATTTGAATTTATTCAATGAAACAACTTTGACTGAAAAAGAAACCAGGGCCAGAATGTTTGACTGAAACAAAACTATAAAACTAAGAAAGAAAAACTCTGAAAGTAATTATCATTATCCACGTAGCCTCTATTCTTTACTTTCTTGAAATATTAGAAAAGACGAGGAGCCTCAAAGAACCAAGTGAATTATTCAAAATGTTTAAATCATTATTTCAATCAAATAAAACATACATGTCGAACACTTTCATAGATTAGGTGACTCAAATAGTAACTTGTTTATTAGTTGACATTAAGGCTGAAAGAAATCTACCTCAATGTTCTAAATATAAAGAGACATGTCAATCTAAATGCTCAAATCCTTCATCAGTGAAGTGAGGTCAATCCAAACGCCTAGTTTAAATTCAACAAAATCAAATAACTGGCAAGTCGGGTCTGTGTTGGAACACTCATGATGAAATCCATCATCGGGTCGGTACGTGATTATCATCTTTATTAATCTTTCTTTAATGGCAAAACACACCATAGCATATTAAATTAGACATAAAATAGGAAAATAGCATGTGAGCATGGTAGACATCATAGGCACGTTATTTCATATAACATAGATCATGTTATAACACATATCATTGAAAAGATGCATCATTATTCAATAAACTCTAAGCATGTATATTCAAGGCATAACATGTACATTCAATACAAACCATAGTTCGTGTAACACCCCAACCCCCACATTCTTTGAGTATTGGACATAACCACCATTCTTTGACAGTGGATTTAACCATTTAGCGAGTTGGGTCTATATTACTTTACAAGTGACACACACTTGACTTTCTATTTTTCAATACCTCATGCCTTAGAGTAAATTCAAGAGTACAAAATTTCCACTTAATAAAATCAAGGCAATTAAAGATAAAGAAAAAATTCAAGTCCTTTATTCATAAAAAAGAAAATACATAACTTTCTAATGTAAAAGTGAACTATTACATTGTTGATCAAAAGAAATTCATAGCCTCTAAAATAAAAATTAAATTTCAGTGGAAGGCTTATTTAAAATTGGGTGACATGCCCTTACATTAAAAGGAAACTTTTAAAAAATAGAAACTTGCTAAAATAGAAACTATCCAAATTCTATGGTCTTTATAATTTAATTTCCTGAAAAATAAGAGAGGAAGGGGTGAGCAGATAGCTCAATGGATCCTTTTTCAAACAACTATTATTCAAATTCAACTAATAACACATTCATAATTCAATTACTTGCATGCATTAGGCATCTCAAGCATCATATTGTTTCAAGTTGTAATTTAGACCAAAAGAGTTTCTCAACCCTTAATGTTCTTAACTAAATGCCTCCTTAGAGTGAAATATGGCATTACATAGCCAATTTCATCGAACTTCTGGACTTTAGGAAGCTTACCCACCAACCAAGCACTGAGGTCTTAAAACCTCATGGCTATCCATGAGAAAAGAACATCCATAGAAACCTCATGTTCACTATGATGGTACGTGGTTATTAACGCCATCTTCTTATATTAAAACTCATCCTCATGTATAATTTTCAGAACATGAACTATAAAAAAAAATTCAAATCATAATCAAAACAAGAATCATACATGGAATATCCAAAATTTTTATCATACTATGAAATAAAATCCTAAGCATGTTACTAACATGACACGTACAAGAGTAATGCATGGATCAAAACTGAAAAAAAAATCTGATAATAATTTGTATAATATTGAAACTGAAATTAAAAGAGCTTGATTTCAACGAAAACACAAAACAAAGAATCATGCTACTAGAGTGAATAAGAATAAAAGGTGTTCTAGTAGTCACTTCCACCTTATGATGCTTTCTCTCCAAAGTTTAAATAAGAGTTCCCAACGTACAAGCACCAAGAAAATCACTCAAGATAAATCTCCAAACCAAGAACTTCTCACACACAAGAGGGAAAAGAAAGGTGAGAAGGAGTGCCAATAAGAGGGCTTAGAGAACAAGAGGAAATCTCAACTCTTGTTTCTTGGGATGAGAGGAATTGTGAGCATGGGGGGTTTATATAGAGTTCAAAAGAGTAGAGAATGGTAAGTTTGGGGTGTTATCTTTGTAGGAAACTTGCGAATTCTTCAAAATTTCATGTCTTCCAAGTATAGGAGAATAACAAGTGAATTTTGGATAATTTTTCAAAATTTAGAAACCATTTTTCAGAATTTATTCGGATTTTTTTGCAATTTTCCTGAATTTTTCCTGGCCCTTTAATCTTGTCGCTCGAATCGTCCTCGAGTCCTGCACGGCGGATCTCAAATCGTGAATTCGCAAATTCATGCACGTGTTGTGTGTCGTTGGATTAGGCGAATTGAATGTGGGTCGTTGGATCGTGGTGATTCGGTACATCCGCACGTCGGTGCGGGCTTGATCGCGATCGTCGGATCGTGCAGGTGGATCTTGGACCGTAAGATCGTGCGGATTACACGTTTCTGGCCGTTGGATGCAATATATATAGCCAAAATCACTTTCTAAAGTTTTCATCATCCGAAATTTGCTAATGATATAACCTAATTTCACTTTCTAATCTATGTATACATGGTTTATACCCAACATTGCACATATCTTTCCATTTTATTAAATCTTTTTATGTTTCCTACTTGTCTTATATAGATTTGCTAATATTCATCCCTTTCTATTTC
This sequence comes from Tinospora cordifolia, assembly GCA_030144865.1. Taxonomy (NCBI): domain Eukaryota; kingdom Viridiplantae; phylum Streptophyta; class Magnoliopsida; order Ranunculales; family Menispermaceae; genus Tinospora; species Tinospora cordifolia. The sequence continues at coordinate 13,411 of JAJIYU010001527.1, read as the reverse complement.
ATTAGTATTGTATTTATTAGATATCTTTCTATTTCTTTATTTATTTTTATTGCCAACAATTAATATTCTATATTTCTCTATATTTTTCATTTCTTTATTTCATATATTTTTCTATATATCTATTTCATAAGTTTATTTTCAGAGAGATAAAAATAATTATATATGTATATATATAATTCACTATACTTACTTTATATTTGATAATTAACTTCATAATTGTTCCAACATATGTATAATTACAAAATAATTCTATTCAAATAATATTTGATAATTCTACTTACCTTATATCATTTGTTAGATTATCCTAATACTAAGATTCCATTTGCCTCCAATTATTTTAGAATTTTTCTTAATAAATCTTATTTCTCGTTTTTCCTGCATAATTTTCACCCAAGAATCTCAAGAAATCTATAATTACTTATTTCATTTAATCTTTTTTGCCGACTTTATTTATTTTTAAGTTATTTGATAAAATTATGAGGTATTACAATCTACCCTCCTTAAAAAAGTTTTGCCCTCGAAATTTGTACATGTTTAAGTGTTCATAGTGAACAAATGCGAGTACTTGGTCTTCATTTCACTCTCCAGCTCCTAGGTAGCTTCTTTCATCCCGTGATGTTTTCACAGTACCTTAACTAAGGGAATATCCTTAGTTCTCTAATTCTATACCTTGTGATCAAGGATTCTAACTAATGTTTTCTCGTAGGTAGCATCATCCTGAATGTTCACTTCCTCCCAATAGATGATGTGAGAGGAGTCAGGTTTGTATTTTTTGAACATGGAGACATGGAATACGTTATGAGCTGAAGTCATCCGGTTTGGTAGGTCCAACTCGTAAGCACATTCTCCAATTCTTCTAAGTATTTCAAAGGGTCCCACAAACCTCGGAGATAACTTTCCTTTGAATCCAAACCTTTTGATACCCTTCTGCGGATTGACCTTCAAAAATACTCTATCCCCAACTTGGAACTCTAGTGGTCTTCTCCTCTTGTCAGCATAACTCTTCTGATGATTCTATGCAGTGGTCAGTCTCCTTTGTATTAACTTGACTTGGTTGCTCATTTCTTCCACTAAGTTTGGCCCAGTTAATACATGATCTTCAAGCTCAGCCCAACAGGTAGGTGATCTGCAAGATCTTCTATAGAGAGCCTAAAATGGAGCCATCTTTATGCTTGCCTGGTAACTGTTGTTATAGGCAAACTCTGCTAGGTGTAAATACTTGCTCCAGTTCCCCTTGAAGTCTAAAACACAAGACCTCAACATATCCTCCAAAATCTTGATAACTCTTTCAAACTGACCATCCGTCTGAGGGTGAAAGGTTGTACTCATGGTGAGCTTAGTACCCATCTCCTTCTTGAGGCTCTGGCAGAACTATGAAGTAAAGTGAGCGTCTTTATCAGACACAATAGTCTTGGGTACACCATGAAGTCTAATGATTTCTTTCACATAGATTTCTCCCAACTTACTAATTTGGTCTATGGATCTAATTGGCAGGAAATGAGCCACTTTAGTGAGACGATCCACGATTACCCAAACAGTATCCTCTCCTTTCTGATTCTTGGGTAAACCATTGACAAAATCCATGGTAATGTTATCCACTTTCATTCAGGGATGGGGAGTGATTGTAACAATCTAGAGGATTTCTGATGTTCCACTTTTACTTGTTGATAGGTTAAGCACTTGGCAACATGCTTAGCCACGTCCCGCTTCATTCCTCTTCACCAGTAAGTCTTTCTGAGGTTCTGGTATATCTTATCTCCACCTAGATGTATTGTATACTTGGTCTGATGAGCCTCATCCAATATAGTCTACTTACTCTGTCCATTTTGAGGTATACATATCCTTTCCCCAAGCCTTAGGATATTCTCAACATCTAACCTAAAGTCAATATGCTTGCCTTGTGTAACTCCTTCGATCAGACTAGTAAGCCATTTGTCTTGCCTTTATTCATCGTTCATCTAGTGCAGAAGATTTGGTTGGCAAGACATAGTGCAAAGGTAAGCTTACTTTTCATTTAGAGTCACACCCAGCCTAAAATCATCAATCAACTGGTACATCTAGCCTTTTGCTTGTTCTTGTTTGTTGAACTTCCTACTCAAGGCATCAGCCACTACATTGGCCTTCCCCGAATGGTAGTGTAGTTGAAAATCATAGTCTTTCAATAACTCCATCCATCTCCATTGCCTGAGGTTCAACTCCTTCTAGGTGTAGATGTACTTCAAGCTCTTGTGATATGAAAATAAATCAAATTTCTCACCATAAAGGTAGTGTCTCCAAATCTTCAAGGCAAACACAATGGCCGCTAATTCTAGGTTGTGAATAGGGTGATTCTTCTCATGAACCTACAATTGTTACGAAGCATTAGCGACTACTTGTCTTTCCTGCATCAACACTACTCAAAGTCCACTCAAGGAAGCATCAGTATAGAGGGTATAGGTAACACCATGGGTTGGAGTAACTAGGACAGGGGCTGTAGTCAATCTCTTCTTCAGTTCTTGGAATGATTGTTCACACTTCTCATTCCAATCGAACTTAACTCCCTTCCTGGTCAGCTTGGTCATAGGTTCTGCTAGTTTGGAGAAATCTTGGATGAATCTTCTGTAGTACCCAGCCAGACCTAAGAAGCTCCTGATCTCTGTGACTGTCTTAGGGGTAATCTCTTCACATGGAGCCAAAATTGGAGAATTTTTGGTTTCAAAAACTTTCTTATTCTTGGTTTTTGGTTTCTTCTTTATGTGTGTGACGGCTAGGGTTTCATGGTTCACCATTTAGACACTTCTAAATTAGGGTAGCTCATATGTGTGCCCACACACACGAACCAATTTTGCATAATTGGGCATGGTGCACATGATCAAAGTGTGGTGTACATGAGATTATTCTTCATGGGATCATTCTACATGATTCCAAATAAGGGAGATGTCCCATTGAGGATGGGTAGGGTGAAGGTGTACATGATCATGGTGTTCCACCCATGTGATTTGCACATGTTTAGGGATGGTGATGAATTTATTGGTCCACATGAATTTAATAAAAATTCATATCTCATTATTTACCTAGAATTAAGGACTTTATTATATATTTTGTCTTCATAATAAAATAATGCACATTTTCAAACTATCATTTGGCTAGGGTTACCCTCATTTCATTTACTTTCCTAATTTAGACTCCACTAAAGGGTAATAAGCAAATGAAACCCAAATTTTGGCCAATTGAGTTGATTTTTGGATATGTTGTCTAGTTAGTCAGTTCATAACATCTTGTGTCATTTCAGGTTGTTCTGAAGTCAAAAAACACACTAAATGGGGTTTGGACTTGCTAAATTTATCCCAGAAATGGACTCATTTTCATTTTTCATCCAACTTCAATCAAATGCAATTGAATTGTTTCATTTTATTTAATACCATATTAGAAGCTATTACAACCTACCCTCCTTAAAAAGAAATTTCGTCCTTAAAATTTGTATGAAATTAGAAACTCCTAGTGAATAGGTGTGGGTATTTGGCCTTTATCTCGCTCTCCAATTCCCATGTAACTTCTTCTACCCATGATGCTTCCACGGTGGTTTAATTGAGGGGATGTCCTTAGTTTTAGGCTTTGCACATTGTGGTTAAGGATTCTAATAGTTGTTTCTTCGTATGTGGCATCATCCTAAACATTTACTTCCTCTTGATGGATGATGTGAGAGGGGTTTGGTTCATATTTTCTCAACACAGACACGTGGAACACGTTATGAGTCAAGGTCATCTTACTAGGTAAATCCAACTCATAAGCACATTCCCCAATTCTTCTAAGCTTGTCAATGGGTCCGACAAATCTTGGTGATAACTTTCCTTTGAACCCAAACCTCTTGATGCCTTTCTGAGAACTGATTCTTAGAAACACCTTGTCACCTACCTGAAACTCTAGGGGTCTCCTACTCTTGTCAGCATAGCTCTTCTAGTGATTCTAAGCTATAGCCAACCTCTTTTGGGCCAATTTGACTTGGTTGTTCATTTCTCCCACCAAGTCTAGCCAAGTCAGTACATGATCTTCAAGTTTAGCCAAACAAGTTCGCGATCTGTAGAATCTTACATAAAGAGCTTCAAATGGAGCCACCTTAATACTCGCCTGATAACTTTTATTATAGGCAAACTCTACTAAGTGCAGGCACTTGCTCTAGTTTTTTTTAATGTCCAAAACACAAGATCTCAACATATCTTCTAAGGTCTAGATAACTTTCTTAGATTGTCCATCTGTTTGAGGGTGAAAAGCAGTGTTCATGTTGAGTTTAGTGCCAATTCCTTCTGTAGACTCCGTTAGAACTGTGAGGTTAAGTGAAAGTCTCTATCAGATACAATCTTTGTGGGCACACCATGCAGCCTTGCTATTTCCTTAATGTATAGTTCTCCTAGCTTACTGACTTGGTCTATGGATCTGATTGGCAGGAACTGAGCTACTTTGGTGAGATGATCCACAATCACCCAAATAGTGTCTTCTCCTTTCTAATTTCTGAACCACTGAGAAGTCCATGGCAATGTTATCCTACTTTTGTACAAGGATAGGGAGTGCTTGTAACATTCTAGAGGGTTTTTGATGTTCTGCTTTTACTTATTAGCAAGTTAAGCACTTAAAGACATGCTTAGTTGTGTCTTCTTCATTCCTCTCCACCAATAAGTCTTCCTAAAGTTCTTGCACATCTTATATCCACCTAGATCCATCGTATATTTGATCTAATGAGCCTGATCCAATATGGTCTACTTACTCTTTTCATTTTGAGGTACACAGATCTTCTCCCTGAGCCTTAGGATATTCTCAACATCTATCCTAAAATCAGTATGCTTATTGCAACTCCTTCAATCAGGCTAGTGAGTCACTTGTCTTGCCTCTACTCCTCCCTAATCTGTTGCAAACGATTTGGTTGGCAATACATTATGTAGAGATAAGCTTGTTTTTCATCTAAGGTGTCACCTAGCCTAAAGTTTTCATTCAACTGGTACATTTTGCCCTTCTCTTCTTCTTGTTTGTTGAACTTTCTACTCAGAAGATTAGCCACTACATTGGCCTTCCCTGGATGATAATGTAATTGAAAGTCATAATCTTTAAGGAACTCCATCCACCTACATTGCCAGAGGTTCAACTCTTTCTGAGTGTAGATGTACTTCAAGTTCCTATGATCTAAAAATAGATCAAATTTCTCACCATAGAGGTAGTGTCTCGAAATCTTCAAGGCAAATACAATGACCGCGAATTCTAGATTATGAGTAGGGTAATTCTTCTCATGGACCTTCAATTATCACGAGGCAACAATTACTTATATTTCTTGCATCAACACTGCTCCAAGTCCACTCAGCAAAGCATCAATATAGAAGGTATTGGTAACAGCATGGGTTGGAGTGACTAGGAAGGGGCCATAATCAATCTCTTCTTCAGTTCTTGGAATGATTGTTCACATTTCTCATCCCTATCGAGCTTAACTCGCTTCTTGGTCAACTTAGTCATAGGTTCTGCTAGTTTGGAGAAATCTTGGATAAACCTTTTGTAGTACCCAACCAATCCTAAGAAACTTCTAATCTTTGTAATTGTTTTATGTTGCTTCAATCCATAATAACTTCCACCTTCTCTAGGTTTATAGAGATACCTTACACCAATACTACGTGACCAAGAAACTTGACAGTTTTCGTCCAGAACTCACACTTGTTGAACTTGGCATATAGTTGATGCCTTCTAAGGCTCTCCAACAATATCGCCAAGTGTTCTAAGTGTTTAGTGTTTGACTTGGAGCAAATTAAGATACCATATATGAATACTACCACAAACTAGTCAAGATATTGTCTAAACAATCAATTCATCAAGTCTATGAATGTTGTTGGGGCATTGGTCAAACCAAAGGGCATCATAGGAAACTCAAAGTGTCCATATCTTGTTCTAAAGGTTGTCTTGTGTATATCAGACTCCCTGATTCTCAACTGGTGATATCTTGACCTAAGATCAATCTTTGAAGAAATGAGTGGCTCTTCTCAATTGATTAAATAAGTCATCAATCCTTGGCAAAGGATACTTATTCTTCATTGTAGCTTGGTTCAGCTTCCGATAATTGACACAAAGTCTCATAAGACCATCCTTATTCTTTACAAATAATACCAGAGGTCCCCAGGGTGACTCACTTGGCTTGATGAATTATTTCTCCCTAAGCTCATCTAGTTTAGACATCAACTTGATCAATTCCACTAGAGTCATTTTATAAGGAGGTATAGCTATAGGTTTGGTTCTAGAGTGAAGTTCAATCTTGAACTCTAACTCTCTAAGTGGTGGTAGGCCAGGTAAGTCATCTAGGAACGCATCTTCATACTCATTGACCATGGCTAGGTCTTGAATTCTTTTTAGTTCAACAAGGTCTTCAGAGAGTTCCTCAAACTCATTCTTCTGCCTTAAGTAGTTCAACGTGGCTATTGTTGGACTTCTTGGTAATCTCTGCATATCCCTGTTGATTTTGTAGGTCTCCCCCAAAGGTTGGGTTATGCTCACTCACCTCTTAGGACAATCTATGTGGGCTTGGAACAAGTCTAACCAATCCATCCCCAATATTACATCATAGCCATAAAAAGGTAAAGTACTTGGGTCAATTGTTATGAGTTTATTGTTGAAGCTTAAGTCACAACCACACATTCTTTTTAAAATCATAGTGGTCCTTCTTTGTGTGGATACATTCAAAGTTATGGGTAGTGTTTTTGTCAAAAGTTGTAACCTATCAACTAGTTCTTCAAAGATAAAAGACTTCGAGGCATCCAAGTCAAACAATAGTTTCATAGCAACGTTAAATAATAGGAACATACCTTCCACTGCAGAGACTTAGTCTTCCTGAGTCTCAACAACAAACATTTTGGCCTGGTTTTGACCACGATCCTAGTTCGTCCTCTGATTGGGCATTCCATTGCTATTGTTGGCTTGAGGATGATCGTTCTGACCTCATCCCTGAGTGTTCTGTTATTTTTGGGGAGCCTGAGCTGGTGTAGTCAAGCAACCTTTGTCTCTTTACTTTTTCCCTTGACTCATCTTTGTTTTGCCCTTATTTCTGTGGTGCCCGCCCACCATTCTTGTTTTTCTTCTAAGCTACTTGATCTTTTTCATTCTCAGGCCTCTTATTCTTTCCCCCAACCTTTGTTCCACATTGAGCTCTTGTTCTAGACTTAGGACCTTTTCTAAGACAACTCTACTAGTGTGGTAGCTCTGGTAGCATATTTTTTTGATCTAGCCATTATCTCCAAGTCAAAAGCCATTTCAATATCTAGTAAGGTATTACAATGAAAGATTTAAGAGAATCATAATTTGGGGCACACAACTTGTCTTCCCTTATCTTCTGGATACAAAATATTTTTCTAGACTTGAGAAGATATTTGTCCCGTCCATATTCATTCATCAAGTTTGTTTTTCCTAGCTTTTCATTTAGTTCATACTATCATGACTCTAAATTCAAATGTCTAAGCTCTCAATTTGTTTAATGGCCTATCAGTTTATGCTCTGGGTTCTTTTTGTTTTTGGGTAGAGGGTTTGGTTTCATATGACATACATATAAATAAATCAACCACACTTTTCAAACAATCATACAATCAAGCAATTTCATCCTAGCATAGTAAAATTTTAGGCTTCCATATAAGCTTCCAAGTTTAAGTATCACATACCATTCTACCCCTTCCACTTAGACTCTTACTCAGAAAATTGCCACACCCAAACAATTTTGCAAATGTTTTGAAAACTAAATTTTTTCAAGCCCACTATACCTGACCTCCCCATACTAGCTAAGCATAGAGAAACAAGTTCTTCCAAAGTCACCGATCATTCACCAAACATAGTTTTTCATTCTCAAAGTCCAGGCTTCCTCCATAACCTCGAATTCATATGCATCTCATACCACATAGAAACAAGAGTTATAGAATCTTCTCGATATCATGTCCTGACCAAACAAGTATTTTATTCTTACACACTTTCAATTTCTAACATATGTCCTAAAGTTTTATGCATTTGATCCATTATGCCACCCATGTTCCTATCTAAGGTTACTTCCCTAGACCTAGGGTTTCATTTTGGTTGACTCACAACCTCTATCGAGTCAGGATACCACCTTTGGCGTCTTTTTCGACTTCTAGTCACTTTTTTCCCTAATTTTTTACCTTCAAATTTTTAAATAGAAAGTATGGGTTTTTTCAACTATGGTTTCTCCTATAAGTTGGTGGGAAAACCTCTGCTTAGCGATCGCACTTTCTAGAGTGGGATAACCCACCTCCCTTTCAATGCTTAGCTTTATTCAAGACAAGGCTTCCCCACTATCAGCTCAACTTGCAGTCTTTGTATCCAAACAAAACATTTCAAAAAATATATTTCCATTTCAAAACAACTCTCTAAAATGTTTTCAATCAAAAATAGAAGGTAGGGCATTCTAAATTTATCTCAAAGTGCAAGTTTTACTAATTGAGTCAATACTTTCTAAATCTAATACCACCATTAGTATAAGATTCAACTTTCTAATTCTAGCCCAACAACACATATTTAGGATTGACTTTCTATTTCTAGCTCAAAGCATCTAAAGCGTAGGCTCTGATACCACAATTGTACACTCCAATCTCCGCATGCTTTCAATTTTTGGACATAACCATTTTTTGACAGATTGGGCCGATATTACTTAACAAATAACTCATACTTGACATTCTATTTCAATTATTTTATGCCTTGATGCAATTCAAGAGTACTGAACTCAATTTTAGGAATCAAATCAAATAGGGCAATAATATAAGAGATAAAAGAAATTTATAAACTTTATGAATTTAAATATAGTGGAGTACATAACTCAATCTTAAAATAAAACTATTACAACAGAATATTCAAAACTTGGACTGCATGCCCTTACATTTAAATATAGAAACTTTCTAAAAATAAGGAAATTACCACAATTTGCAACCTTCAAGCATGTTAAATTTCTTGAAAATAAGAGAGCAAGAGTGAGCACATAGACTAAACACACATTCATAATTCATACACTTGCACACATTAGGTGTTCCAAGCAACATTTTATGTATAATTGTGATTTAAACCAAAAAGGTTCTCAAGGCCTTTGATGTTCTTAACAAAATATTTCCTTAGAGTTAAAAACACATTTCTTAGCCAATTTAATTGGACTTAGGCCCTTGCCCATATTCCAAGTATTTTGGGACATTACCCATGTGACAAGGTATTTCTGGGGATTAGTCCTTAGAAGGGCATCAAGAGGTTCAAATTTAAGTGCAAACTATCACCTAGATTTGTCAGACCCTTTGAGATACTTGGAAGAATCGAAGAATGTACTTATGAGCTGGATCTACGTAACCAAATGACTTCAACTCACAATGTGTTCCACATATGGATGCAGAGAAAGTATGAGCCAAATCCCTCGTACGTAATCTATTGGGAAGAGGTGAACATCCAAGATGATGCCACTTATGAAGAAGCGACAATTAGAATCCTTGATCACAAGGTATAAAACCTGAGCACTAAGAATATCCCCTTAGTTAAGGTACTGTGGAATCATCATGGGGTAGAAGAAGCTACATGGGAACTAGATAGTGAAATGAAGGCCAAACACTCACACTTATTCACTAGGAATTTTTTATTTTGTACAAATTTCAAAGACAAAATTTCTTTTAGGAAGCTAGGTTGTAATACCTTGTAATCTTGTACTGAAAAAAATGAAACAATTCAATTTCATTTGGTTGAATTTGAGTGAGAAATGAAAATGGGTCCATTTCAAGGATAAAATTAGTAGGTCCAAAACTCCATTTTAGTGAATCTAAAGACCTCAGAATAACCTGAAATGACATGAGATGACATGACCTAATCAACTAGACAACATATCCAAAAATCAGTTCAATTGGCCAAAAATTATGATTTCATTTGCCTAATACCCTTTAGTGGAATCTAAATTAGGAAGGTAAATGAAATGAAGATCACCTTAGGCAAATGATAGTTTGAAAATGTGCATTATTTTAATAAAAACACAAAAATATATGTTAAAGGCCTTAATTCTTAGTAAATAATGAGATATAAATTCTTATCAAATTCATGTGGCCCATAAATGGCATGGCCACCCCTAAACATGTGCAAACCACATAGGTGGAACCCATGATCTTGTACACCCTTACCCCACCCAACTATGTGAGATGTTTCCTCTTTATTTAGAAACCATGAAACATGATCCCATGTACCTACACACATTGATAATATGCACCCACACCCATATATTCAAAGACATCCCATGTATGTGTGTGTGTGTACATCCATGTGAGCAACCCTAATTAGAAGTGTCTAAATGATGAACTTTACTCACACACTAGCCCTAGCTGCCACCCTTGGAACATCATCTTGTGCACATCAAAGACCAAAATCAGGAAGGTATCCATGATCACACCAAACTTCCAAATAATGGAGTTTCACATGCAATTGGGTTAAAATACCTTTTGTGGTGCATCAACGCTAATTGAACCAATATTAGAAGCTTCCCTACCTACAATTTGAATTGATTTTCTTGCTGATTTATGAACATCACCCATAGAAACTAAGCCAACCAAAAACTGTAGTGTGTATACTCCCATGACGTCACAAAAGAAATGTTTCCATAAAATGTATGTGTGATGCCCAAGCAAACAAATTAATTATAAAACATGTCATGAGCACAAGATCTGATTAAGATGGACGTCCTAAATGGTTTAGAAGTTCTAAATCTGATTAGTGTTAACACACATAAAAGAAACAAAGAAAGATCCAAAGATTTGGTGCAAACATGATTAGGAAACCCCTAATGAGCACACTTGCCCTATTCTATGCAAATCGACCCCTTTAGCAATGGAAAGTTGTTCAGTTGTGAGCTGTCCAAGATGTCCTCCTAGCCTCTTGAAAATCTATATAAACCCCCCTTGCGCATACTTATTCCTCTTCCCAAAGTAAGAGATGACACTTCCTTCTTAGCTTGTTCTAGCCTTCTTCTTGGCAAACCTTTTGTTCTTAAGTGATCTTGAAATATTCTTGAATGTTTGAGTGTTTTATTGAGTGTTCTTAAGTTGTATTTGAAGTGTTAAAAGTTTGGAAGAAAAGAACCTCTACTGAAATTTTGAGAAAAAGCTTCATAAGGTGGATGGGATTTCCTACACTTCTACTTGCTAGTTTGAGTTCTTAGCATGTTTATGCACCTTTCAATTTCAGTTTAGCATGTTTAATTTCAGTTTTCAACATTTTTAATCATGATTTAAATTTAGTTTATCATGTATGCATATTTTAACTATTCAGGATACCATGTTATGCTTAGTTCCTATGCTTAGATTTGATTTGAATTATGAAACATGCTATGTATTGTTTTCATGCTTCTTGAATGTTTTATTGTTAATTTTATTATTCTAATTTTAGATTCATGAATATATGAGAATTAAATTTAAAACTTTAAAGCTTATGGACCACGTACTATTATAGTAATCTATGTGTTGCTATGAGTGTTCTTTAAATATACTTAGTGTATATAGGTCTCATCACTGAGTGTGGATGGGTATAAACCAAAGTACTTGGAATTCGGACATGAGATCTTCATTCTAATAAAACATGACAAGATGAATTATCTTTCCATCCAAAAGTGGAGTACTTTGATAAGAATATCAAGGGATTGGAACCCCTTTCAGTCTTAATGACAACAATAACCAAAGATGTTTGCTTAATTGTTTATAAGTGTTTGAATTTGGATATGTTTTTGATTAGTAATTTAGTTGTTTATGAAATGATCCATTGGGCTATGCGCACACCCCTTCCTCTTATATTTTTTAGGAAATTGAATCATAAAGACCATTGAAAATTAGATATGAAATTTAAAAATTTATATGTAATGGCATGTTGCCGAAATTTTGATTATTTAAATCAAGCCTTCCATTGAATTTATTTTTTAATTTGAGTTATGCACTCTTTTGTTATTTAAAATTCAAGTATGTACTTCTTTATTATTTAATTAAATGAAAAAAGATTAAAGATTTTTTTATCTCCCTTGTGATAGTCTTATTTAATTAAAGTTAAATTGTTTTGATTGTGTGCTCATTATGAATTAATAAGACTTGATATAATTGAAATAAAATGTGATGTAAGTTGTGTATCTGTAAATGTAATACCGGCTCGGCCTGCCTTAAGGTTAAGTTCGATTGAAAGTCTCAGCGGTCGGGGTGTTACAGTAGTTTAAGGCTGTGACGACCCACGTTTTTAACACCGGGTCGATGGATCCGACATTTATGTACTCCGTGTATTTTTCTGGAATTTTAATGAAAAGATACAAAATTTTCCTCAAATTTTCTCAATTTCAGAGTAATTATCAAAGGAAATAGAAATAATTCGAGAAAATACAATTTTAAGGAGAAAACACATGGAAATATTAGGAAAATATGTTTTCTTGAGGAAAATAATTTATGGGATTAATTTATGAATTTTTGGAGCAATTATCAGATTTTTAGAATGATAAATGAAATTTTTGGGTGAAAAATATGATTTTTGGAGGAAATAATTAATTTAATGATGAAATGATTTATAACATTAGCATTTTGATGGAAAGTGATGAATTAAACAATTTATAATTGTAGAAGACGAAAAATGTGAAATTTCGATATATAATACGTATATATTGGAGTATATGAGTGAAAAGAAAAATCAAAAACAAAAAAAAATAAAAATAAAAAAATGGGAGAGGGACCTGGGTTGACCCAGGCGCTGGGCCTGGGCCGGCCCAGGCCCCACTGGGTCAAGTGCCCAAGCCCGCACGGGCGCCCACCCGAGCCGAACTCGAGCCAGGCGCATGGGCCGGCCCATGCACCAAGAGGGGGGTCCAACCCCCTTCTTCTCCTTGATTTTGTGCATTTTTGGAGCGATTTTGAGCGATTTTTTTGGCAAATTTTCTAGATTTTCAGCCATTTTCTAGCCACCAAACCATGGGAACCCATGGTTTGGCCATCACTTCATGGCCTCTCTTGTAGCCAATCCAAGCTGCCAACTGGGCATCCAACATGTGAAGCTAGATGCCACCTGGATGCCACATGTCACCCATTCTTGTCATGCAAGCCTCTCCCATGCAACAAAACCCCCTCTTGAGCTCAAACCCAGAAATTTTTCAGATTTTTGGAGCTAACTTCTTTGGCTTGGATCTCCTTCAATCCTCCACCAAATCAAACAAATTATAGCTTGATTCGAAGCTAGTACTACCACCTACAAGATCCAACAAGTGTTTTCCCCAGTCCTTGAGTCGTTTGAAGCAGAAAACACCAAGAAAAGGGGCTGTCCGCACTGTTCAACCCAGAAATTTCAGAAAGTGTGTGCTGGAGCCATCTTTGGAACCCTGAAACTTAGCCATTTTCAGTCCATTCTTGAAGGTAAAGTGGTTCATTCC
>JAJIYU010001526.1:0-35267 GCA_030144865.1 Tinospora cordifolia | reverse complement strand
TTTATTTTCTGATATGTAGAAATTATTTATGTATATTATTTGCTTTACCTGGATCATTAATTCAATAATGGTCCATAATTCTTTATACATATACTATTGGATAAATTAATTAACAAAAATTCTTGTTTATTCATTCTAAATTATGAGGTATTACAACTATGAGTTGGATTTGCCGAATAGATTGTCCTCAATACATAACTTGTTCCATGTATCGATGCTCCGAAAGTACGAGCCAGACCCTTCTCATGTTATACAATGGGAGGATGTAATACTTCAGGACGATGCCACTTACAAAGAGCCAGACATTAGAATTCTTGATCTTAAGGTGCAGAGTTTCAAGACCAAGGATATACCCCTGGTCAAGGTCCTGTGGAGGCATCATAACTTGGAGGAAGTGACCTGGGAGTTAGAGAGTGAGATGTAGCGGAAGTATCCAGATCTCTTCACCAAGACCGACTGATTGGGCACATTATACAAATATTTTTCTATTTAAATTTTGAGGACGAAATTTCTTTTAAGGATGGTAGATTGTAATAACCCATATATTTTTAATGTGAACACGTTGACAATGGAATTGCGACATAAATTAATCAAGAAAAATAAAATGACAAAACCATGTTTTATAACCATATAGATATGTGAAAATAAATATTTTGACTTTTATTATGATTGGTGTAGGAAAAAAATAATAATAATCTAAAAAGAAAAATAAAAATAACCTTGAATTTTTCAACACGTACACATCAAAAATGAATTTTTTAAAAATACTAAATAAATATAAAAATGTCCAAAAATAAGATTTAAATGTTTATTACAATATTTATTAAAAAAATAAAATAAATCACATTGGTTGAAGTGGGGAAGAATCGACAAACAAAAAAGATACTTATGGGGGCCTTTTTGAACTAATTTCTAAAAATGGGGGTACTAGGCAAAACTTTCCTCTATGAACAGTAACCACAGGTACTGTTTATCTACAAGTACTGTTCATGCGGTTACTATTCATCTCATTTTTTATCGACAAAACAAAGACAACGAACAAGAAAGAAAAAATGCAGAGAGTCAATTTTTTTTGGGGCGTTCAAGTTTTAGTCACTAGAGATCTAATTTTTGCCCAAAGATAGTCAAAATGATCGAAATTAGATCTAGAGCAATTCCAAGTATCTAAGGTAAGATTTTGAAGCCTAAAACTCATTCAAATTAGTTCTCATAGGCTAACAACATCAAAATAACAAAATTGGACAGCGATTTGGGGTTTTGACGCACGGAATGATCCAAAGTGAATTGAGCTCAGATCTTCCTTTTAAATCAATGAATTAATGATTCTAGACTAAATTCTAGAAGTTTTGACTATTCATTTACAGTTTTTGACGAATCTAACATAATTTGATCAGATTTGGGCGATTTGGGGGCAAAAATCATTTTGGAGAAGGATAAAACTCAATCCGCTCAACGTTGAGGTAATAGTCAAAATTAAAGTTGTTCTATTCTGAATTTGGAAGGAAATGAATGTAGTTTTGTATGGTGATGTGGTGAAATGGGAAATCCAAAATTTGGGAAATCTTGATTTAGGATGCAAATCTTTAGATATGTAATAAAACTCAATCCACTCATCTTTTGAAGAAGTGGTTAGTTTTAAATATGTTTAATTCTTAATTTGGAACGCATTAACTGTAATTTCGCACCTTAAAGTGGTAATAATGGAAAAATGGATTTTTAAGCCTTTTGAGAAAAGGTGGAGTTTTAATAATGAAATTTATATTTTCAGACTTCGGACTTTGAGCGTTGATCTTTGCGAGTAGGCGCAAAGGGTCATTTCGCATTATCAGGTGGGCGGGATTCTCTTGCTCACTAATATTATGTAGATTTTAAGTCCAAAACATGATGGTTGTGTAGCCTAAGATGTTAGATGCATGCTAGGACATGTATAATTCTTGAATGCTTTGATTGAAGATTGAACATAATGTTTGGTTATTTATATCATTTGCTACAGGATTTAGACACCTTGAGTGATGATATGGTATGAAATGAAATCTATCGAAACTAAAGAAGATTAAATTAAGATTTAATAATTCTATGTACCAGGGCCGTATTTGCCACACGACTCTTCCAAATCCCATCGTTGTTGTTCTTAATAAAGCCTCCTGTGAAGGCTAAGGGTTACTCGGATGGTTGAGCATTGAACGTATGCCATTGCACTTGCTCTTGGATGTTGTTACAAGTCGAGAACGGTATTGTGGCTCAAGACGGTATTGGCTAGGATCGATTTTGTGTCGCAAAGGGTCATTGGGACTATAGTTCTTTTGGTCTTAGAGTACAACAAAACAATTGAATGTTTGAAATGATTAATGTAATGAAAGTGTGTGCATGTTTTGGATTTTGGTTTATATAATGCTAGTGATGTGTAGGGATGATCCACTAGGCTTTCAAGCTCACCCCACTTTCTTTTATGGGTATTCACAGAGGTGGAGTACACTAGTTGACCGGTCGATCAAGAGTTAGTAAGTGACCTCACTAGGAAGCCGTTGTTGGACTTGTATTTTTATTTTGTCTCATTTTCAAAGATCATATATATATGTTTTGAACAGGGCATGAGACCATTTATTTTCTTATGGAACTGTTTTACATTTTAAAATGTTGTTTGGGACTTTGGCTCTGTGAGCCTATTTTAGATCATAAATTTTGAAGTTTATTTTGAGATGTTGCCTTCATAAGCTAATGACATGTATATGTTCAGTTTTACTTGAACCTTGTTGTATGGTTGGTGATTTTGATGGTTTCCACTGCAGCAATTAGTTTTAATTATAAATATTTAATGTGAAAAAATCTAGTAAATTGTTTAAAATTATTTTTCTAAGTTATGATATTTGTTGATAGACATAGTATGATTTTCTATCAAGATTGATATGTTTTCTCATTTTGTGAAATTGAGAACGAATTTAGTGAGTTTAAAAGAGGTTGATGACCCTTGTTTCCCAACGGATCAGGCCCGCAGAAATGTGAATAGTCTTGCACGCACGACATCTAAGTCGAAGGGAACGCTTATCTATGCATTGGGCTTGACGCATGCAGGAGGACTTGGGTTCCGAACCGGGGGCCCAAGGTGTCACAAATACTCATCTTCTTCAGAGTCAATGTTGTTCGATCGTTTTCTTTGTGCATTTAAGTTCTTCGATTTTCACTGCTCATCTTTCTTCTGTTAATCTTCTTGTTGCTCTTCTTAGGGTATTTGAAAACGAAATATCTGCTTCTGCATTCGGGGACAAAATCTCTGCCTATCATGGTTAGTTTTCTTCTTTATGTATTTTAGTTCATTGATCTTCTTTGTTTGTCTTTCTTCTATTAATTTGCATTTTTTGTTGTTGTTCTTTTTTGGGTATTTAGGAACAAAATATCTACTTATGCATTTGGGAACGAAGTCTCTGCTTGTAACGACTAGTCTTCTTCTCTGTGTATTTCAGTTCATTGATCTTCTTTGTTTGTCTTTATTCTATTAATCTTCATTTGTT
This sequence comes from Tinospora cordifolia, assembly GCA_030144865.1. Classification (NCBI taxonomy): domain Eukaryota; kingdom Viridiplantae; phylum Streptophyta; class Magnoliopsida; order Ranunculales; family Menispermaceae; genus Tinospora; species Tinospora cordifolia. Next base: position 31,758 of record JAJIYU010001526.1, on the reverse strand, counting down.
ATCTGTAGAATCACTACAGAATAGCTGCAGAATCAACTCAATCATCTGCTTATAACTATTGTTGTTCTTCTTTGAGCGTTTCGGAACGAAATCTTTGCTTGTGCTGGGTACGAAATCTCTGCTTGTGGGTTTGGTAACTGTTATTGTTCTTCTATTATTATTATTATTTAATTTTTTTGGTTGTTTTTGTTGTTGTTCTTGAATTTCTGTCTGAGTTTATATGTTTGGATTGTGTATTAAATCTTACTTTTTAATTATGTGATAGTTATTTATTTCATCTAAAGTAATTAATTAATTCTTTTTCATGTTGTATCAACAGACATATTATATCTTCTGTAGCCACAATGACAAAAAAGAAGACTTTAGAAGCTGGTGAAGTAAGTATTTTATTTTTAGCGATATTCATAATAATGCATTTTTTGTCAAGTTATGTGAATATTATAAAACAAATAATTCTATATATATGAATGCATTTTTTTCAAGTCCTTTAAACAAGCTGAGAAGAGAGCTAAGAAACAATAGATAGCCATGTTAGCTGCAATAAATTATTCTGAGAATGAAGTTGTGAGACTTTCCAATGAGGATTCCAATTCACCAAGATCATCACCTAAAACATAAAGTAATACAAAAGCAACAGAGAATGATAGCAAAACAACAAAGAAGCGTGGACTCACTACGATGGGTTTGGTTTTGGGACATGCTCCTAGAATGAAAGTTGAGTTCAATGATAGAGGATAGCCAGTGTCAACTAATTCTGAGAAGCTATCATCTTACATTGGTGCAATTGTGCGAGAACACGTACCTATAGTAATTAAAGATTGACATCATGTGGCTCTAGAAATTAAAGAACTAGTTTGGAGGTTAATTGAAGTATATGTATAATTGAATTATTTATTCATAAGAGATACTAATAATTTATTTGTAGAAATTCTTTAATTTATCCTTTTTCATGCATATTAGACAAGATTTGTAGTTGACAAGTCTAATAAGGCTATGATATTGCAAAAGATGGGACACAGCTAGAGGCAATACAAGTCCAAAGTTTCTACAACAATTAGAGAAACAATGAAAAAAAAGATAGAAGCTTTGTAGACAAATATCTTAAGCCTAGCAATGTGATGTCTCCTACAGAGTGGAATACTTTTGTTGAAGAAAGATTATCCAAAGAGTTTCAGGTTTGTTGTGTGTTTCTAATATACTTTAAATTTGAATCATCACTTCTTTTTCATTATTATTAATATATTCATTTTAGTAGGCAAAAAGCAAAAAGTTTAGTGAAATGAGGACTAGTCAAAAGCTATTGCACACAATGAGTAGGAAGGGCTATGCTCATTTGAAGCATGAATTGGTAATGGTCTTGGCACGTACTTCATTTTATTTTTCCTCTTTGTATTTTTACATAAGCATATATGTTGTAAATGTTACTATTTTTCATATTTTAGAAGGAGGCCAATGAAAATTCAGATTCAGTTGCAAGAGTAGATGTATGGACAAAGGGTTATTTGAGAAAGAACAGTAAGCCTTTAAATGAAGCAATTCAAGAAGCAATTGTAAATAAATCATTAAAGCATATGATATGTAGTTATATTTATTGAAATTATATAACAATAGAAAGTTATCAAGTTAATTTTCTTGTTTTTATGTAAATGCAAGAAAATATTAATGACATTAGTCAATCTACCACCAATTCAGTTGAGAGAGATAACTTAAAAGAGGATGCCATTACTAAAGTATTAGGGCTTGAGCATCATGGGCGAGTTCAAGGACTTGGATTTGGGGCAACACTTTCAAAGGTTTATGTTCAAATTCAAAGTAATGGGAAAGTAAAGGTCTTAGAGAATATAATTCAGGATCAAGCAGAAAGGATAAATACTCTTGAAGAAAAATCAAAGAAGATAGATACACTCGAGGAAAGAGTTGAAGCATTGACTGCCATGCTCATGATGCAATCTCAACAGGTGATAACTAGGCTTAAAATTTTCTTTGGTTTATTATTTTGTAGTTTAATTATTACTTAAATTTATATAGTGAAATATATTTTATGATACGGTTCAACAGCTTCAAAGCCCAAATGGAAAAGACATGAATATGATATATTGAAAAACTCAAACACCACAAGTAAACTATATTTTGAACCCAACTTTGATTATAAATTTTAATTCTTATAATGTTTATATTATCTTTGATTTGTTTATGTATTGTGTACTCACAACAGGGAGCAAGCCCACCCGAGAAAAATTGTCTCCTGAGAATGCTAGATGCGAATTATTCAATCAACATCCCAAAAATGAAAGAGACGAAGAAGTTGTAACAGTAGAAAAGATTTCTTTTATAGATCCTAAGGCTAAAGTTCATGGCTTCCCACTAGGCTTTGATGGTTGGAGAGTTTGGGTTGTAAAGGTAGTAAATGAAGATGCTGATTTATATAGACTAACATTAAAAATTCATTACTTGAGTGATGTTGTTGGAAGTACAATTGCTTAGCCAAAGAAGTACATAAGACTATTATAAATGGATATGCTTTTATCAATTAATTATTGTGTAAAATTGCAATATTTTGATACATTTCTTCTATGTTAAATGGCAGGTTTTATAGAGATTTTTTTGTCACACAAAGGTTTTCTTTAACTTTTGACTTCTTCAAAAGGTTGTTACTCATTATTTTTGTCAGACCTTCTTCTTGGACAGTCACGTCCACAGCCGTCACTGCTGCTACTATTTTTCTTCTTTTCCTCACAGCTACTGTTCTTCTTCTTTAATATAAGGTATCAACTCTTCATTCATATTTTCAACTTTCATCTCTTTCACGTTCATGACTTATAATGTTTGTTAATTACTATTATAGCTTTTAGTTTAAAACAAACAATGTTGATTACTATTATAGCTTTTGATTTAAGATTAATAAACAATGTGAAATTTCATCTCTTTCAAGTATGCATTTTAAGAAAAATTAATATATAGGTCTAGGTGTCCAATCCCCTAGTGGGGATAAGTGTTTTGTAGATCATGTTAAACTATGCACAGTATCCTTTTTAGTTTTGTTCTTATATGTCTTTGTTATATATTGAGTTGCTTTAACTATAATAGTTAGCCTATTATTTAGTACCATTTGAACGTTTGTATTACAGTTAGCCTATTATTGCTAATCCATTTTTTTCATGCAATCAAGACAGATGAATACCTTATACAAACACATAGACACACACATACAATGTTCTTCCTATTTAGTCCATTTTTGTCTATATAGACAAAAATTATAGTAGTTATTGGTGAAGTTGTAGAGTTCATTTCAATAGCGGAGGCTGCAACTTTCATTGAAAGTACTCCAAAGAAACAAGAACTATCATCATAACTTAAAACAAAGAATGAAATTTCTCATGAAAATATTGACCTAGGCAAAATAAAACAAATTAATTGTTTTCGTATCTAAACCAACAATATTATTAGTAGAGTAATGCTTGATACGAATATCAAACCAGGTGTGACATCGACAGTTGGTTGATCATCAAAGGTTTCATTTGCTTGGGACAAGGTGTTCATCTATCTGGGGGTTGTACCAAGGTGAGTCTACTTTTGTAGTTATCGTAAATATAACAAGATCTCTTACATGAATAATTATACAGTAAAGCAGTATAGAATATTTTATGCAATTAATGAGCTTTTCAATATGAATTTTTGATATTTAATTCCTACTTTTTTTTATTCTAGTTTCTTGTATACTTAGATCTATTTGCGTAGTGGACATTTCTTGCATGTTATATTTCTTTCATGTTAATTAGATTTTGTTTCAAGTAGGTCATAACTTTAATATGTTGCATCCAATTAGATTAAAACTTAAGATTTTAAAACCATCATGGCTGTTACATTGTAATTGGATGTTATCTTCAACCTATTTGTGTCTTGGCTTTTCAATGAGTCACGTTCATTGTCATGAAACATAATAATCTTTGGAACGCAATATCTATTATTTATTATAGTTAGCCTATTATTTATTATAGTTAGCAATATTTTGAGATCTTTCATAGCTTGTACTAAAAATTAATTGGTACCATTTGAACATCCTATGTTATGGTGAAAGAGATAATGTTAACATGTGCCCTTTTGACTGTAATATTGTTCCAATATGAAGACCACCCATAATGATGTATTACCCTCTAAATTACATACTCAAATGAATGGCATAATGACCATTGTCTTATCTACTAATTTGACTCTAATATACCTAGTCACACACACCAACATAAGAAAAAGGATAATAGCTTCTTGTCCATAGGAGGGAAAGTATGGCACAATTCTTGAGCTAATAGGCTAACCTCAAGGGAAAGCACAGTGAAATACTTTAACTCTTATTCTTATTTTTTTAAAAAAAATTAATCTAATTAAGTTCATTTTTCTATGTAGGTATATAAAAAGATTGGAACAATGGAGAACTTGAGTTTATATGCTTGGATTGTGTATCAAGATGAGACGTGATGATCCTTCAAGAAAAATTTTTGCTTATAGAACTTTTTATTTTTGTTTATTAGGATTAATAATGATAAGTAGTGTAAATAATAATTACACTTTTTGATGGATTGTATATATGTTTGGCACTATGAAATTTATTATCCTTAAGTAATACTAAATGAGGCATTGGAAATGATAGGACAAATGTTTAATAATGTTTACTTTATATTATGAATTTATACATATAGGTAAATATATGCAATATATATTGTAGTAAAATATTTTTATGATTAAAAAAAATTGACACATATGACAACGTTCAATTTTCATTGTAAGATCCATGATATAACAACATGCAAATGATTGTTGAAATACTGAAGCTTTTACATTAGGCACATGCATGTTGTTAAGTAATAGACATACAACAACAACCACTTGACCTTTGTTGAAAGGTTTAAAGGTTAGGTTTTCCACAACGTTCACTCGTTGTAATAACACGTCTACAACAATAAGGATGATGACCGTTGTCAACTATGTGTTAAAAGATTGAAGCATTTAACATCGCGCGAACATTGTTGTAACCTCAATTTTTAGACTGACACACAATAAATTACAACAACAGACTCGTAACTGTTGTTAAAGGTTAGAGTTTTCACAACGTGCGCCTGTTATTATAACATTTCTACAACAACAGGTATAGTGACCGTTGTCAAATATGTGTTAAAAGATTGAATCATTTAACAACGAGCGAACGTTGTTGTAACCTCACTTTTAGATTGATACACAATGCTTTGCAACAACAGGCTCGTGACCGTTGTTAAAAATAGTCGGTCGTTTAACAACACTCTGATCGACAACATCACCATGAACGTTGTCGTATGGGTATAACAACGAACATTACACATTGTTGTAGGTGTCATTTCTTGTAGTGTAGAGAGCAATGTTGAACCTCGAAGGGACTTGAAAACTAAAAAATAGCCCCATTGTAAATGTTTTCCAATCGTATGCCATTTTCATTTTTCATATATGCTAAAATGAAACCAAATCATGAACTCATGACAAAAACCATGTTGTCCACCTAATTTGGTGGAAATTTCAAGTAAAGCTCAAACCACGTCATACTTGGACCTATACACTAATGGATTGTGGCCTCTGTCATGATCACAATGTAGTAGGAATGGTATAAATCCATATCTAATAGACCTACAATCAAGCGCACAAAGTTGGGTGGTCATACACCCAAAATTTGAGCATTAGTAACTTGATAACCAACCCACTTTAGGTTCATTTTTAACAATGATAAAGGAAATGTCGAGCCATAGCATTAGAATGTACCCAATACCACATTTAAAATGCCAAGAGAATGATAAAGAAATGGTAACCTGAGTTGTGAGAATCAAGTGCCCAAAGATGAAAAGTTGCAACCCACATACTACCACTGTTGGAACCTTGACCAACGAAGGAAACCACAATTTTTAACCTTGAATCTCCAAGAGACAAGTTGTAATATCCAAGATTTTAGTCCTAATTAATTACAATTTTAACAAAAACTAACCTAGGTCAAACTAGTTAATTTAAACAATGTGACACAAATACGAAGAAAATTTAAAAAATTAATCCATGGTCAAAACAATAGAAATAGAAAACAAGCTTAGAAATAGATAACAAGCTTCGTGTCAAAATGGTCAAGACGTTAAGGGGAATTAAAAAAGGAGTGAAAAGAGTAAAAGAAAGTATCATGCTACTACTTATTTGTAGCAAATTAAGGGGGCAAAAAAGAAGAAGAGCAACATCAACCCACTTAGGGCTCAACCATGAACTTTTTGTTCATAATAGAACACTATTATCCATCCACATTAGCATACATTTTGTGTGAGTATTAGATCATATCATGTTTGGAGTGACACACCATTTGATTATACCTCTACCATGAGCAAATCGCTGCAAAAATAACATAAATCCATCTTTCATAGATGTAAAACCAAGCTTGCAATGTTGGGTGCTCGCAAACCCAAAACCAAGCATTTGAGAAAAAATATTATGCCCACTTTGGGTTTGAATTCAAAATTGACAAAGGAGGTGTTAAACCCTAGCCCCTATACCTCTAGAAAGTACCTAATACCACCTGCAAAAGGTCATAATAATGATAAAAAATGGTGACTCGAGTTTTCGAAACCAAGTGCCCCAAGATAGGTTGTTGCAATGCAACCATTGTTGTTATTGATCCCTCAACCAATAGAGGGAAATGCAACATTTGGCCTTGAAACCCAATGAACCAAGGGCCCAAATTACTATGTTCCTCTAAGTCAAATCAAATGAGGCATAGAAGTCACAAAAACAATGTTGTTGAGGTCTTGAGTCAAATAGAGAATTGTGCCTCGAATATGCAAATATTGCTGCAACAGAAGAAGGACTGAAAGCAACATGCTACACACTAATATAGTAGTGCAATACTTTCTCTCAAAAGCCCATAAGGGGAAAAATTAAAGCAGTGCACTGGTGCACCTAGGTGTACCAACAGGCTATTTGTGTATTTTGGCCACTAGGTTGTTTTATGGCACAAACCATTTCATGCATGCTTTGGCCGAAAGTTGGGGGATCCAATGTTGAATTCCATAGGATATAAATGACCTTAAAACACATACAAAAATGTAAGCTTAGGGTGGAGAACTATTACAAATATCACACACTAAAAATTGGCATTTGTGTACGTGTAGGTGTGACCGAGGATGTGTTGCTCGAAGGGTGATCTTGTATGGTGCTGGTCAATTTGCTAAATTCTAGAATATGAATAACTATTGCTCTATCCTATTTCACTACTACCTTGTATGTGTGCATTGATTATGAAAATGAACTTAAAGGAATAGTTTGAGTACTCGATTGTATGTTTATGTGTATGTTATGATTGGTTTTGATAAACAATATGTGATTTTGAATGATGTGCGACATGATAAAGGCCATGATAGGAACAAGATTCATAATATGATGATGCATTGCCTATGTATAACGTTTACATGATGAGCATATCTATAATGCTTACAATATTGTTGTGCAAGGAAATGTTATACTCATTTAATTATAATGATAAAGGATTCCATTCGTACGTGGAACGAAAGATTTTCTTTGGTTAATCACGATCATAAATTAATACATGTGATCATCAACATAATGTTTGATTTATTGATTTGACCACACATGATTAACATGATTAAGATAATAATTCACTTTTTGGGATGGTTGACCTTAGCATGCCATTAGTAATCTACTAATATTGTGTTTGGTTTTTTTTCTTGATCAAAACTGCTCCCGTGTGGCCTTAGTACGGGGGTTAGGATGTTTTTGGAAATCTCCATCATGTGGCCTTGATCCGAGAGTTAGAATGTTAAAAACACCCCTATTTGACCTTGGTCTGAGAGTTGTTGTGCACTTGAGTGTAGACATGGTCAATCTTCGAGTATCATGAGGATTTCAGGCCATGCACACGATACTATAGCTCTCTAGATTTTGTCAATGTAGTTTGCAATGGTTAGCACAATTCATTAGAACTTGCTAATCCTATCTAGCAACTAATTGAAAGCAAAATGTTGTTTCAAATACCTAATGTTTGAAGTATTTGCACAAACTGTACTCTTGTTTAGTTTTATAACACCCCAACCACCAAGACTTTTGATTGGATTCATCCACGAGGTAGGCCAGGCCGGTGTTACATTACAAGTACACAACTTGCCTTTCTTGTCCCTTTGTACCAATTCTTATTAAACATTGTGAGCACACGTTTCGATTTATTTAATTCAATAAGATAACACAAAGAGATAAAAGAACCTTTTCTATATTCATTATTTGAATTAAATGAGACAAGTACATAACTTGCATTTAAACAATTAAAAGAAAGAGAGTACATAACTCTAAAATAGAAATTATTTCAGCGAAAGCCTATTCAAAACTTGGGCAACATGCCCTTACATAAAAAAATAGAAACTTTTTGAAAATAAGCAATATAAATCCTTAGCAAGTTTCATCATGTAATTCAATTTCCTTAAAAGATAAAAGAAGAAGGGTGAGCTATAGCCTAGTGGATCATTCAAAAAAACAACCAAGTTACTAATTCAAACTAATAACACATTCAAATTCAAACTCTTGCATAAATTAGGTATTTCAAACAATTTCTTATTTTTATTGTATGTTAGACTGAAAGGGGGTCTAATCCTTTGATGTTCTTATCAAAATACCTCCCCTTGTGTGGAAAGACAATTCTTTATGTCACATTCCATTGGATTTAAGGTCCCTTGCCCGTAGTCCAAGTATTTTGTGCTACACCCATATACACATGCAACTCATATACACATAGTATATGTAAAGAACACTCATTGTATCCCTTTGGATACTATGATAGTACATGGTCCTTAATATCAAAGTTTTTTATTTGAATTCTCATAATCATGAATCATAAAAGAATTAAAATTAAGCATATTATCATCATGAAAGCATAAAAACATCACTTGCATGCATCATATCTCAAAATCGACCTAAGCATGGTTTTATGAATGCTTAAACATGGCATATGTATCAAAGCAAAAATTAAATAATGTGAATAGACTAAAATTGAAATATGCATGATAAATAGATTTAAAACATGCATGAATATGATATTAATTCAAACTAGTAAAGAGGGGGTATTTGAAATCACTTCTACCTTGTTTTGCACTTTCTTGAAAATCCAGCAGAGTTTCTACAGTCAAAGCACTTCAAGAACACTAAACTACTCAAGAACAATAACTTCTCACTTAAGAACGCTCAAGAACGAAAGAGAAGTGAGAAGGGGTACCTAGAAGAAGGCTTAGAAAGAACAAGAGGAACTTGTCAGCTCTTGCTCTAGGATGAAAAAAACTGTGAGCACAGGGAGGCCTTTATATAGACTTTCAAGAGCACAAGGTGGGATGTGTTGGTCATGCTCACAAGAGAATATTTGCTTCTCTCCTTTGTGATGTTTTGGAATGATTTGGGCAAGTGGATCTTCCTAATTCTTCAAGGTGAGTACGGTTTGGGTAAGTGAGCAAGATAGGGTTTCTTTTCTTAATGTGAACACAATCTCACATGTGGGGTCCCTTTCCTCTTCTCTTGGACGTCCACATGAACAAGGAATCATAATTTAAAATCTTTCTTTGTTGCTTGGAATCTGATTTGTGAGCAAGGGAAACATTCTTTCTTGGTTCATTCTTGGGCATCAAGTATTTCTTTTCTTGCAGCATAAAATCTTCCTTGGTTTCCCTCACTTATGTGCATGATTTAAACCATGGGCCACAGGAATGTTGCTGATTTTGCTTCCCTTGTTTTAGTAGACATTTTGGTATGTTCTTCGCTTAAAAACTTCTCATTTTACTCATGTGAGCACAAGAGGACGACTAGGTTTTTTTTTGTGAGGATATGATAGTCATTCTTTATGGTGGCGCCAAGATTAGAGTATCTTAGGTTTTAGGAAACCTTCTTATTCTTCTTTCTTGCTGGTTTGGACGTCCTAAGGGGGTGTACATTGTTATATTTCTTGTGTACATATGATCATCCTTTCATGGTTTCTAAACAAGCATGGGACGGCTCACATGTGTGCATCAAGTGTGTGTGAGGCTATTTTAGGGAATCTCACCTTATGAGACATTGTAGTGTGTTTGGGGCAAGGGTGTACATGATCATGGCATGTTAATATCTTCTCTCATATGACTTGCACATGCCATAGTACGTCTTGGTTATTTTAACACACATTTTTGGGTTCATATGAAATTTATAAAAATTCTAATCTCATGTTTGGCTAGGATTTTAGGCCCTTAGAACATATTTTTAGGTTCGCATGAAATCAATAAAAAATCATAACTTATGTTTGGCTAGGGTTCTCTTCATTTTCTTTACTAATTCCATTCCTTAATTGGTCAAATGAAATGAATCTCAGATGCCTAGATTTTTTAGGTGGTCATTCCATTTCATTTTGTTTGGTTTCTTAATTTTCACTACCCTAGGAGATTTTTGAGCAATTAAACTTGCTAATTGATCCCTGACATGAATTTGGTCTTATTTATCATTTCATTTCATTCTGTACAAATTTTTTAGGATTTTACAAGTTTAGAAATAAACCCACTGAGCTTGTAGAGCTCATCCCTTTTTTTTAGATGCAGGTACACCTTGACTGGGCCATGGAAACCAATCCTTCTACTATGATTTTCTCTCTTTCTATTTTCTATGGTTTTGTACCTCATGTGTAATAGGCTTTGTTTGCTTTTCGAAGTTATGGTGTACATAGTTTGGAAGAGCTAACATTGATTCATGATGTACTCCCTAAGTGAAAAGGCAAGACTTTATTGAGTTAAGGTCTATGTGTTTTGTCGAGAATTTCATATTTTGGTAATGAACCCAGGTACTCAATTACTTTGATTTTATGAAAATTGATTCTTTTAATATTTAATATTCCATGTTGTTGGAAATATTTTTTAAATGGAAGAATGAAAAACAAAAATAATAGAATACCCCATTAAGAAAATGCACGAAGACATTTTACTTTTTTTTCAACATAAAATATCAAATTTTCCAACAAAACATTTACAAAAAGAAATGAATTTTCTCATAGACTAAGCAAGCTTAGAAAAGGGGGTGTTACACAAGTGCACAATGGTCATGACCTTATTGAGCACTAAAAACATACAAAATGAGTTACATGACTCGTGAAACTGACATGTGTAGAGTCCAAATTGAAGATTTAAATGCACACTATTCTATACACCAAGGCTCAAAGTAGCATGCAATATGTTGCATTACTGAGAAACATTCTAAACTAAGAATGCTCAATCCAACGCACAACACCATTAATAGGCAACATGCTGCATTATTATTTTCTAGATGATATATTTTTGGACATCTTTTCTTTTGTGCACATGTTTTGGTCAACGTTCAGGGACCCTAAAGGGGGATTTTAGAAAACCAAAATGATTGGATTACACATGCAAACACACTAGTTTATACCGTGATTTAATATAATGACCACACACTAAAAATCAACATTTGTGTGCATGTTGGTGTGACAAAGGGTGCTCCGGTGGAAGGGTTACATTGCATGATTCTTGCTAATTCAAGATTTTGAAATTAGGGTAATTGTTGCATTTTTCAATTTCCTTACTAAACTTGCATGTATATGCTTAGATTGTGAAAATGGACTTAAGTGAGAAATTTAGAGTATGTGATCGCACAATTGCATGTTGTTATGCCATGTTTTGATTGATGTACGATGTATGATTTGATATATGTGTTTATGATATGAGTTGTTAATGCATGCATGATACAGACCATGGTAGGGCTAATGTCCAAACTATGATGATTCCAAGTGCTTTGGTACCAATTTTCCATTGTTAAGTGTGATGAATATTTGTACAAAGCATGCAACATTATCATGAAATGTGATATTTTAATTGCTTAGCTATGATGAGAAATTGATGTTATCCGTGTGTTAGTTAATAATAATGATACTTGATTTATCATTGTTGACAACTCTTAACAAATATGATTAAGATAATAATCCACTTTTTGGGTTGTTCGGCCTTAGGGTGTTGTTGGTAGTCCATTGGTTATCTTTGTTTTGCCTTGATTGAAAATTTCTTCATTTTGTTCTCGGTCTATTGGTTGAAATGTTTTTGTAAAACCTCCCTTATTTGATTTTGGTATAGGGTTTGATATAACACCTTGACCTCCAATAACCCAACCGCACTAGGACCAAATTACAAAAATGCCCTCAAATGTAATAAATATAAGGAGACAAATAAACATTTAACAATAAATACGAGAACAACTAAAATTCAAATAAAGTAATTAAAAACTGATAGATAACATTTTTGAATGAGGAATCAAATAAAGTAAATAACCATTAGGGGTTTGTAATACGTCAATTACTAAAAATAGGTCCATTAGTTGATACATTAATACTTAATTAAAATAAATGAAAAATAAATGAAAATAATTGATGTTGGCCCCATGGCCGACTCAAACTAAATCAAGAGACTTCATTAGGGTTTAATAGGTGACTCTGTTCAATATGTACCTAAAAAGAATAGAAAAAAATGGGGTGAGCTCAGAGGAGCCTCGTTGATTATTGTAATACCCAAAAATTTTATTTGATAATTTGTAATACCCCACTTCTCGCTCCTTTCATTTCTGTCACATTAGAGTCACATGCAAAGAAGCACGCCTGTTCTACATTAAATAGTATACCCACATTGACCGCCAAGAACCAAGACATTACTTTTCTCGCATTCAACTCAAAATATAGTATGCCAGGGGGGGGTCAGCATATTTTTTTGTTTTACTCCCCGCAACTCTTCCTCAGCCAGGCTGTTAAACACCTTCTAGACACCAGAACTCATATAAACATTTGTTGGTTTCTTGGACATACCAAAAATATCTCATGTAAAAGTAAAGAGATAACTAAACAATTTGGTCATCAAACTCAAATTTTAATCCTACAATGTCTCAAATAAAATTCCCAAATAGAAGTATCTAAAATATGGCCTATATGGTCGAAAACTAAATGACAAGTAAAAGTTCAACATCTAAATCAATCTAACAAGCTATACGCCTAGTTTGTAATAACCAATCAAAAGAAAATGTTAAAAAGCAACCACCACAATGAGGTTTGCAGACTACCTAGAAAATATCCTAGAGAGGTTGGTCAACAAGCACCACTTCAAATGTCACCTAAAATTGAAAGGTGGGATAAGCTCTAGAACCTAGTGGATCATATACAGTATATCCATAGCGTTATTTAAATCAAACACAAAACATGCAACCACTTCTCATACATTAGGTGTTTCAAGTATTGATTTGTTTAGCAGTTGTTAGTCAAACCGAAGGGCTTAACCCTGGTGTTCTCTCATTAGCATCATCATCAAGTAAAAAGGAGAGAGGGAAAGTGCAATATTTGCCAAATGCTAATGGACTCTAGGGACACACCCATCACCAATTATTTCAGAACGCACCCATAGTTCTATCATTGGGAATAGGGGATAAACCCAATGTTCCAATCACAAGAACGTCCACAGTGATCCCTTGTGGATCACTACGATGGTAAATGGTTCAAGTCTTAATTTAATGTTTTCGAAATTACACAAGCACATGTTTCATTGTATCATGCATGTATATCATTCCAACATAGAACATACACCACGTATACATGTAAATTAGATATGTTGTAACAACTCAACCCTTGAATCATGTCACATACACTACTGATTGGACATCTTCGTCTCTCACCTTGAAATGAAATCAAGTGAAACTTGTGGTCACCCCCGCTTTCAATATTCGGGAACTAGGATGCTACTTGTATTCATTCTTTTTCATAACCATTGCAATATAATATTAGATAGCGAAAACAAAATGAATATTATCGTGCATGATTTAACATAGGGATGGTATATCAACTAAAAATAATATGATTAAACTCATAAAGAAATAAACATTCTGACTCCATTGGCTTGAGTTCAAAATGAGTCAATAACTAATACCTGGCCCCATGGACAAAGTCAATAATTAAAATGAGCGAACATAAATTAAATGTGAGTTCCATGCCCTAGAACTACAAACAAATAATAAAACTCTACTCCTACACAACCTCAATATTGAGGTGTACCACAATTACAAGATAACTGGTCCTCAATTGTCAACACAACTGTTTCCAGTGATTACTTGAAAGAAAGATTAGTGGGGTGAGCTCAAGAGCCTAGTAGATCATGTACAATACATCTCAAACATTATTAAAGTCAAGGACATAAAACATGTAACCAATTATAATTTATTAGGCATTTCAAAACACTTCAATTATTTAAGTTGATGATAAGACCGAAAGGAAACTCCTTGGTATTCCCTTGTGTCCAAACTCTTGGAAGTAATGCCCCGAAGGCCAATCCCTTATCATGACACAACCTTAGGAGTGAGGTCTCATTCAATCCTCAGTCCTATCTCAACAACTGCCACAATTGCATGGACACCCACCTAGGGTGGGGAAATACCCACAATGACACCAAACTACTACCACAGTATTAGTATCATCACCCCGGTATATGGTTAGACTCGTAATTTCTTTATTTAGTGAGCACTAGCATGCATAATTTATCTCATTATCACAACACATGCTTCTGCTAAACATGCTGAGAAAGTATCATGTACCAGGTCATGCATTTCATGTTAAACAATTAATACTATAGATGGCATATTCCTAGAATGGTATTTAATAATCAAACATGTAGCGTACTATCAAGGTATTAGAGGTACACAAACATACAACAATTAACACATCATTCCTACCATGCCTCTAAGCTTATAAAACTAAACACACAATCATGCTTTACATTCAAGACAAACAATAATATTAAAGAGAGTGTACGATCATTTCCACCTATTTCTATGTTTAGTTGGTTCTAATCCTTGCTTCAGTATTCAACTCTCTTTGAGCCTTAACCTTTAAGAAGTATAAAACATTTTTCAGTACTTATTATATTTCTACCTTTCAAACACCTTATCTAATGGTTTTTTAGTCAAATAGGCGTGTCATGTGCGGAAAAAGCGTAAAATAATTACTACATGATGTTCGGTAGTTTCTCGGTACCATGGTATATGAATGGTACTATGGTGGTTGAGTTTTTGTGCGCAGTAGGTTTGAAGAAAAAAATGGTCATCGCATTACCGCAGTACTCCCAGTGTTACCACGGTAACGTGAGGTTGTTGTTCCCATGTACAGTGTACTATTGCGTTCAGTACCACAGTATTCACACGATCTCTCAGAAATCACACTTTGTGGTGCGTTCCTTATTTCTTCCATGTGTGGGATTCTCACTGTATCCCGTTACAGATCTATAACATGTATTAAGGGTAGAGGAACGTTATAACTTACTTCTGTTCGTTGTTTCTTCCATTCGTCTCGCCAAAACCTAAAAGTAGCATTTCTAGGGTTTTGTTCTATACAGAGAAAAAAATGGTGTGTTAGGAGTCGTTTCAAATAACTTTAATCATAATAGAATGTAATACGGATTCTATAGAATTTTTGGGAGAGTTATTTCTTACTCTGTAACATATTCTAGCATAGATCTAAAGTTCTAGATTTAGACTCTTATGTTCTCTTTGTGTAGTTCTCCTTCTGTTGGCGTTTATGCCTAGCAACAATGGTATGAAAATGGATTAGAATAGATCTAAGATGTTTTCTTAAAAGAAAGGGTTCGAGGTTACTTACAAAGTGATTTCAGAATCTACTCGATATCTCTGGGGTGTTCTTCTCCTAACAACGTTCATGAGACTGGCAAGGAAGGTTGAACACTAGTAGAACTCAATCTAAGATGCGTGGGAGAGAAGGGAGGAAGTTGTAAGAGGCAGCTAGGGTTTTCAGAGGAGTGTGACTATGAAGGAACTTATGCAATTAGGGTTCCTATACACACATTATATCAATAACCCAACACCCCAGAACTTCCATTTATGGTTTTCAATTGCAATAATGCGATTTTTGTCCCAGTACCACAGTTATTGGGACTATTCCTAATCATAAGACCGCATCACAGGACTGCAGTACCACATCTTTGCCAAAATTTACAAATTTTTAATCGCAAAATTGCAGTCTCCATGCAAAACCATTTTTCATAATTCTTGACGCACGACCACGGTTCCCCAAACTAGTACCACGGTCGTCGCACGGTTCCCATTTTCTCTTTTTTACTAGTATCCCTATTCTCTTTAATTCTTTAAGGTATTACATATGTTAATTATCTCATGATGTCTACAATAAAGTCATGCGTATCTCCTATTATAAAAACATATAATCATCAAGCATGGATAAATTGATCATACTATTCAGCATTCATGTAAACATATGCAATCATGGTATCCAATCATAATTTAAACACACCCTAACATGCTTCTAGGCATTCAAAGCAATGTAAACACACAACATATTCAACATAAGAATTCAAATAATACTAAAGAGCAAGGTAATCACTTCCACCTATTACTTCGCTTCGCTTGTTCCTACTCTTACTTGATGGTTTAGAATCCCCAACCTATAATTTATAAATCAATCTCTCAGTATTTGTTAAACTCCTAATAGTATAAAGTCAAGGTATACTAGTCTTCTAGTAGTTTTAGCACATGGTCTGGGTAATAGGTCAAAATTGGTTGAATGTCATGTGTTTCTATCCCCAAACATCTTAGTGGAAGAGGGGAGTACCATAGTTGTTCGTTTGCATGAGTGTACACGACATGTAGGGTTTTGACACATTACCGCGATTTTGCAACACTATCGTAGCCAGAATAGGCTATACATATTGTTAGTTGCATATCATATAACATTATTATATGTATTTAATACATATTTTGCATGGGTTTAGGTAGGAAATAGGACACATTTATTTATAATTAGGTGCATGATAATTTTTATAAATATTGCACATATTTATACATTTAGAGAATTTAAATAAAGTTTTTATATATTTATGATTGTGATATAATGCCCGAGAAATGTTTTTAGTTTTCTATGCAAATCTAAACTAAGTGGAGATGGACACACAAAGGAAAATAAATGGCTAAAGAGCCAAGAATGCATAAGAAAAACGAAGAAAACAAAAGTAGCAGATGACCTATCACAGTAGCGCGGTAGGAACAAGTGAAAATCATATTTTTTGTGGGACAAATTTGTCGAATAGTGTTACCATGTAATGATATCATGGTCATGCGATTACCAACAACAATTGTGTGTGATTTCGAACGAGGTCTTTTTAGTCAAGTTTTCAAGAGTTTAAGTGAGCAACCATAAATAGACTTGTGTATTAGTTTTTGAGATTTCAATTGTTGATTTCTAGTTGCTGTTGATAACCAGAACAAAGAAGAAAGCAGAATGAAGGAGAAAGACGAAGAACGAGATCAAAGCTGCAAAGTATGATCTTTGATTTGTTTAATTCTTAGTGCTATGAACTTTATATGATGTCTGGCTAATTTATTTTGATTTCTAGGATGTAATTTAGATTGTGAGAACCTTTGATTTTTATTTTGATTAATCTATTTTCAAGGTATTGTTTTATTCTCAATGTTCTTAATGTTTTTTATTGACTGACCAACTATAAATTGATTTCAAATTGTTGAACTAACTCGAGATAGAGAGGTTTAACAATTGGAAAATCAGAGTACAGACCTAGAAGAATCAATTAATTGAGAGGTTGTTGATTCTATAGGAGGTTGCACGTGATTACTTTATTCATTGCATTAGTTTGCTAATTGTACATTTCAAGAGGGGGTATTAGGGAATTGACTAATAGGTTTTAAGGCGCCTTAAGAGAGGGTTTTAATAATTAGTGCTATAACCTACAAAAATAGGAGGATTAAAGGGTAATACATGATATTTTACTATCCTAGAATCCTATTTGATATAGTTTTAAAGTCAACAATCGTTTGTTTTCAGTTTGATTTTCTTTTAAAGCATTCAAACCTTGATTTGATGCCTTAATAAAGTTAAAACTAAAATTAGATTGGGATTTGAGATTATTAGCCACAAACTATTCCTTGATAACGATATCTGGTATCTTACCTTGTATTACTATTGTGATCTTGTATACTTGCAATTATCTCAACACATACTATTGTGGTCGTGTATAGCAGTAATCATGACTCTTGTATGAAAAACACGAAAAATTGACGCCGAGACGTGCTACCGTGGTAATTTGTGTGTCATTATGGTATTCTCACAGTCTTAATCGCACTACCACGGTAACATGGAATGTTACCACTGTACTGCAATGGTGAATAGTATACTACTGCGATGATTACTGTGGTAATCACGTTGTTCTCCGAGAAACTGCACTTTTGTGCATGTGTTCTCGCTTTTTGTCCATAGTACTTTGATACCCCAAGATTCTAGCATTAAAATATAAATCATGATAATTAAAAGGGCATTATACTTTGATCATGTTCGCTGCTTCTCTCGTTCACCTCGCCGAAATACCTTGAACCCTTTTTGTGCAATATTACGTTCAAAGAGAGGTATATGCACTTATAAGACTTGAAACAGTGACAAATAGACAAGTATTCTCCATGGAACAAAAAGCCTTACCTTGATATTACTGCTCAAGCATGCATTACTGTCAAATTTCTTCACAAACTACACACTCTTTCCTTTGTCAATGCCTGTAAGACCGTTAGGAGAGGGTGGAACGTGATGGGTTCGATTTATAAAGTGTGTGGGAGCAATAGAATGTCATCCGAGGGTGGCTGATATGAGTTTCTTGGAAGAGAAGGTGTGCAGCTGCAATATTACTAACCAGATTAGGGTTTATTTACTCAAGAAGACTATACATACTTGGGTTTTTAATCGCAGTACCGTAGTATCACGACCAAGTACGACAGAACCATGTTTGCACCCCAAAATTTTAGGTTTTCAATCATAGTACCGCAGTAGTTGCGTGAAGAATCTCATTTTTGCACACATGCCGCACTACTGCGATACTGGAAATGGCTATTGCGGTAGTCATGCAGATTTCAACAATTTCCTCTTTTTTTTAAGTTCTCAAACTTTTGGGGTATTACAATCTACCCCCTTTAAGAGAATTTCATCCTCCAAATTTAAGGATTAACATACCTGAATGATGCCATCCAGTTAGATGCCCCTGGTGAAAAGGTCTAGATACTTCTTTTGTATTTCGCTTTTCAATTCTCGGGTTGCCTCTTCTAGATCATGATGTCTCCACAAAACCTTGACTAACGGAATGTTTTTGGTTCTGAGGCTCTATACCTTACAATCCAATATTCTAATTGCTGGTTCTTTGTAAGTTGGTTCATACTTCTACAGCATCGATACATGAAATATGTTATAGACTGAGTACATTCTATTTGGCAATTCCAGCTCATAGGCACATTCACCAACTCGCCTAAGTATTTCGAATGGACTAATGAATCCCGATGATAGTTTTCCTTTGACCCCAAACACTTGATCCCTTTTTGAGGGCTAATCTTCAGGAATACTCTATCACCAACTTAGATTTCTAGAGGCCTTCTTTTTTAGTTTGCGTAGCTTTTTGCCTACTTTGAGTTGTAGTCAGTGTCTTCGGAATCTGTTTCACCTGTTCATTCATCTCCTACACTAGGTTTGGCCTTGTGAGTACATGGTCCTCAAAGTTTACCTAGCATGATGGTGATCTGCAAGGTCGACCATAGAAGACTTCATATGGAGCCATTCGTATGTTAGCTTGATAATTATTGTTATAGAAAAACTCTGCTAAGTTTAAGTATTTGTTTCAATTGTCCTTAAAATCATGGAAACAAGCTCTCAAAGTATCCTCCAGTATCTGTATAACCCTCTCAATTTGCCCATCTGTCTGAGGATGGAAAGCGGTACCCATGGTAAGTTTGCTTCCTAACTCTTTTTGTAGACTTTGCCAGAACTGAAATGTAAACCTAGAATCTCTGTCTAACACAATGGCCTTTGGAACACCATGTAGTCTCACTATTTCCTTAACGTGTAGCTCTCCCACCTTTCCCACTAAGTTTTGTAGATCGAATGGGTAGGAAATGGCTACCTTCGTCAGACAGTCTACAATCACCCATACAGTGTCTTCCCCTTTTTGGTTTCCAGGCAAGCTGCTAACAAAATCTATGGCAATATTGTCCCACTTCTGTTCTAGTATTGGAAGTGGTTGCAACATCCCTATGGGTTTTCTGTGTTCAGCCTTTACCTGCTGACGAGTCAAACACTTAGAGATATACTTGGCTATGTCCCTCTTCATGCCTCTCCACCAATATACTTTCTTGAGATTCTAATACATCTTATCCCCTCCCAAATGCATGGTATATTTGGTTTGATGTGCTTCATCCAGAATGGTTCTTCTGCTCTCCCCACTTTCAAGTACATAGATTCTGTCTCCAAGTCTAAGACTACGTTTAGCATCAATTCTGAAGTCAGTATACTTACCTTGCTTGACACCCTCCATCAAATCAATGATCTATTTATCCCCTTTCTAACCATCTCTAATTTGGAGTAAGAGGTCTAGTTGGCAAGTTGTGGCATACTAATGTACCTGGTTTCTGTCTAAAGTTATACCTAGGTTATAATTACTAATTATCTTATACATTTCCCCTTCTCTTTATTACTCTGGCTGAACTTCCTACTAAGCGCATGGGCTACCACATTATTCTTTTA
This sequence comes from Tinospora cordifolia, assembly GCA_030144865.1. Taxonomy (NCBI): domain Eukaryota; kingdom Viridiplantae; phylum Streptophyta; class Magnoliopsida; order Ranunculales; family Menispermaceae; genus Tinospora; species Tinospora cordifolia. The sequence goes on along the minus strand of JAJIYU010001526.1, from coordinate 11,117 downwards.
TGGATGATAGTGCAGCTCAAAATCATAGTCTTTCAGGAATTCTATCCACCTCCGCTGTCGAAGGTTCAACTCCTTCTGGGTATAAATATACTTCAGACTCTTATGATCAGATAATAAATTGAAACTCTCCCCATATGGATAATGCCTCCAAATCTTTAATGCAAAAACAATTGCTGCTAACTCTAGATCATGTGGGGTAGTTTTATTCATGGATCTTCAATTGACGTTATGCATAGGCTATTACATTCTCGTATTGCATCAATATGGTACCCAATCCATTCTATCAAGCATTAGTACATAGGACATACCTTACATTGTGAGTAGGTGTGACAAAGATAGGTGCTGAAGTTAACTTTTTCTTCAATTCTTGAAATGAACGTTCACATTTTCATCCCAAATGAATTTCTCTCCCTTTTTGGTTAACTTGGTCATTGGTCTAGCTAGCTTTGAGAAGTCTTAGATAAACCTGTAGTAATATCTTGCCAAACCTAAGAAGCTTCTGATTTTTGTAACTTTCTTAGGTTGCTTCCAATTTGATACTACCTCAACTTTTTCATGATCTACATATACTCCTTTTGCAAAAACAATATGGCCAAGAAACTTGACCTTGTTCGTCTAGAACTCACACTTGTTAAATTTAGCATAGAGTTCATTTCCTCACAAAGTTTCTAAAACAATCGTCAAGTGTTCCACATGCTCAACCTATGATCTAGATTAGATTAGTATCCATAAATGTAGCTGGTGCATTGGTCAAACCAAACGACATCACTGTGAACTCAAAATGCCCATATCGAGTTTTGAAGGTTGTCTTGTATATGTTAGAATCCTGGATTCTCAACTGATGATATCCTGATTTCAAATCAATCTTGGAGAAGTGAGTGGCTCCCCTCAATTGTTCGAACGAGTCATCTATCCTGGGCAACAGGTACTTGTTCTTTATCGTTACGTGGTTTATCTTCCAATAATAAACACAAAGCCTCATGGATCTATCCTCTTTCTTTATAAACAGCATTGGAGCTCCCCACGGTAACTCACTAGGTCTAATAAATCCCTTTTCACGGATCTCATCTAGCTATGTTTTTAGATCTTTAATTTTTACCTTTGCCATTCTATATGGCAGAATGGCTATGGGGTCAGTGCGGGGATGCAACTCGATCTTGAACTCAACCTGTCTATGTGGTGGTAGTCCAGGAAAGTCATCTGAGAATACATCTACATATTCCTGCACTACAAATATTTCTTGCATTTCTCTGGGTTTTTCATCATCTTCTTCAATCAACTATTTGAAATCCTCTTTTTGTCTTAAACTATGTCACATGAATCTGTGATAACCTCTTTATTTCTCCATTTATCTTAAATACATCCCCAGAAGGCAACATCATGATCATCCTCCATTTTTGACAGTCTATCTTGGCTTGGTATTGGGTCAACAAATCCATATCTAATATTACATCATACCCATGTAAAGGAAGTACATAGAGACTAGCTGAAATCAGCTTCTTTCTGAATCTAAGGTCAAATTTACAAAATTTCATGGAATTGATCGCAGCCCATATGGGTGTGGCTACATGTAGTGTCACAAGCAATGGGTTCATCACTAATTGTAAAATATTAACTAAGTTTTTAGAATTGAAAGACTTAGTAGCACCCGAATCAAACAAGACTTTTATAGAAACATTAAACAGAAGAAATGTATCTTCCACTGCAGGTGCAAGATCAACCTGGGTATTAGCAGCATAAAGTTGGGCCTGGTTTTGTCCTCGACCCTGATTCTGTTGTGGCTAGGGTTGTGGCTACTATCTTTATTGTGGAAAACCATCCTGTCCACGCGCCTGTTGTTGTTGTGGAAGAACTAGAACTATGTTAGGACAGTTCTTGGCAATATGTCCTCTCTGGTGACATTGGTAGCACAAACCTTGCCACTTTTCTTGTTCCTTCTACGCATCCCTACCACGGTCTATCCATGTCTATTGGTTTTGTGGCCTATTGTAATTCTGCTCTAGGTTTTGATTTTGAGGCACCCTATACAGATTTTGTCTGTCCTACATCTTATGTGAGGCTCTTGTAGCTTGCTTTGGTTGTGATCGCTTGTGTTTATTCCTTAAGACTTGCTCATACTCGAGATCTTGCTCGATCAACTACACCCAAACCACCGTTTCTTTGAAAGTGGTCAATATTAGAGGATGGATGATCTTTAGTCCCTCGCCAAATCTATCTGCATTGGACTGTTCATCCATAATCAGCTCTGGGGCAAACCTAGACAGTTTAGTGAATTTTTGCTCATATTCGGCCACTTCATGGTCTTCTATGTTAGTTGGATGAACTCTTACTGTAACTGCTTCTTCTTTGCCATGGAGAAAAAGTTCGTATAAAACAAAGCGTTAACTTGTAATACCCTAAAATTTTGTACTAAATAAAATAAAATGATAAATGAAGTCCAATTCATTTTTAGAATCAACAAGCGAGTTCAAATCTACTCAAAAACCTCTCATGGGAGTGAAATTTAAGAAAAAGAACAAAATGAATGAAATGAAATGAAGTGAACACCTCAAACGGTCTAAGCATCCAAAAATCCATTTCATTTACTTGGTATGCATCAAGGGAATCTAAATTATAAAAGAAAATGGGTAAAAACTTATCCAAATTAGATATATGAATTTTTATTAAATTTATGCTAACCCAAAAATATGTAATCACCTCTAAGCATGTGCAGGTCACATGGGTGATGATGCCATAATCATGTACACCCATACCATACTTACATACATGAGACATTCCACATTGTTTAGAAACCATGAAGAATTATTCCATACATGCAAACAATGATCATGTGCACCCATGTTAACTACATTCAAAAATGCCCCATTTAGTGAGAAACCATAGGTGTTTTTGAGCTAGCCCATATTGAAAACTTCAAGGACAATCTTGTTTGCCACTAGGTGTGACATTGCACACCAAATTCAAGAATAGAAGGTGGTTGCCTGATGCATGATGTCCCACTTATGCACACTTAGAAAGTTGCTCAAACAAGGAACTTGAAGCTAAAATAGAAGTTCCCATGCTCACATGTCCAAACCCTAGCCACCACCTTGTTAATTGAAGGGAATGTTACAATAAAGAAACTTGCCAAACCATGAAAACTTCATGGCTGATATGATCTAATCTAGTGCACCTCAAACAATGATAAGGTACTCCCTTGTCGCTTGACGTCCTACTAGAAGTTGCTAAGGTGTATGTGTAATCTCAACTTGGTGCACCATTAGGGAAGGAATCAAGAATAGAAGTTTTGTGAAAGGTGGCTGATTTAAAGAGATATAGAAAGATTTCCTAGACTTGACTGACAAACAAAGAAAAGACAAAAAAAATCAAAAATGGAAAGTTTCTTTGTGCTCACAAAGGCACCAAAACTAGTTTAATGCAAGTTGTCCAATTTAACCTTGCTTGGCGCCTACACACTTAGTAGAAGAAAGTTGCCATGCCTACCCTAATCTTGATGTCTAAGGAAGATCCAATTGTTGATTTGTGCACACTGGCCTTGGAAATAATCCAAATTGTGAACCCTAGAGAGCACACATGCCTTGACTTCACAAATGAAAAGGTTCCCATTTGATGTATGTGTGATGCCCAAGCAAAGAGATCAATTAGGAAGATTGACATGATCACAAATCTAATCTGATATGGGACGTCTAAACCTGATTTGTGTCCACACATTTTTAGGAAGCCAAATATGGATCATATCTTGAGAATAGGAAACCCTAATCCCCAAAACTTGCCAAGTCGTGCTGACATAAGAGATAGGGAAAGATCTTTAATGCAAGCCATCCTCTTTTGGTTTATGGAAAGATGCCCTTTGAGGGCTACCCAAACCATGCCTCCCTTATTCTTGAAAATCTGTATAAACCCCCGCAATGCTCTCATTCTCCTCATCCCAAAGCAAGAGTTGACACTTCCCTCTTGACTTTTCTAGCCTTCTTCTTGGCAACCCATTCTCACTTCTCTTGTTTTCTTGAGTGTTTCAAAGTGAGAAGCTTAGTTTATTCAATATTTTTGAGTGTGCTTGGAGTGCTAGACATTTGGGAGAAGGGAACCTCTACTGGATTTCTACAAACTAGCAACTAAGGTGGATGGAATTTTTTGAACTTCTACTTTGCTAGTTTAGATTAATGGCATGTTCATGCTTGTTCTAATATCAGTTTATCATGCATATTCAATTTCAGTCCATCATTCATGATTTAATTTTTAGATTCATGTATATGCCATGCTCATGCATCCATGAAACCATGCCATGCTAGATTATGCAATGTTTAGGCCTAGTTGATATATAGTGCATGTTTATGATGTTTTTATGCTTGCATGTCCCATGTAAGCATGCTGAATTTTATTTCTTTTACTTATGATCCATGTGTAGAAGATTAAATAAAAGATTTTGATACTAAGAACCACATACTGTCATAGTAGTCCAAAGGGATGTTATGGGTGTTCTTTACATATACCGTGGGTACATGGTTTGTCATACTATGTGTATAGGGCATCACACAAAATACTTGGAATGTGGGCAAGGGTCCGTAACACCCCAACCCCGCATCTTTACGTATTGGACATGACCACCATTCTCTTGATAGTAGACTAAACCAAACGGCAGGCCAGGCCAGTGTTACATTTACAAGTACACAACTTGCATCAATTTCTATTTCAATTATTTCATGCCTTAATTGTATTTAGCAGTACATAACATAAATTTAAGAATTTAATAAGGCAATAGTACAAGAAATAACTAAAATTCATAAACTTAATTAATTAAATAAAATTGAGTACATGATTTGATCTTGAAGAAAAAATATTACAACGGAAGATTCAAAACTTGGGCTACATGCCCTTACATAGAAATTAGAAGCTTTCTAAATAAAAAGAACCTAACTAATATTCATGGTCTTCATGTAATTCAATTACCTAAAAAATAGAAGGGGTGCGCCACATAGCCCAGTGGGTCTTTCTAACATTTAAATCATTATTTCAATTCAAACAAACCAAGCATATCAAAAACTTTTTTACATTAGGCGATTTAAACAAATTTCTTGTTTATGGTTGACATTCGGACCGAAAGAATTTAATCTCTATGTTCCACATCGTTGGGAGAGAGAATCACTCTTGTAAACTCAAACCCAATATCTATGAAGTGGGACCACTCGTGGAAACCCAGTTCAAAATCACCAAAGGTAAGCTGGCAAGCCGGATCGGGGGTGGAACACACACGATGACACTGTGTAGTCCATCATCGCGCTAGTACATGGATTGAATCATTATTTAATCTTTTCTTAGTGATAAAACACACAATATCAGATTAAACCATCGATGCAACATGTACATAACATGAATCATCAAATATTTATTGATGACACAATTCAAACATATCATGCATCATTATTCTTAATTTCTAAACATGAATAACATGTATATTCATGGCACAACAAATAAATAAATCATGCATATTTAAAACATATATTCAATCATTCAACTTTAAAACATCATCACACATGCAAGACTTATTGAAATTAAAATAAAGAAGTAAAAGTTAGAAATCACTTCCACCTTAAATAAATCTCTTCTAAAATTCGGCAGAGTTCCGCTACTCCAAAGCTTCTAAACACTCAAGAACTCTCAAGAACACTCAAGAACTGAGGGGAGTGCCAAGAAGAAGGCCAGAGAGAGTCAAGAGGGACTAGCATGCTCTTGATTTGGGATGAAAACAATGTGAGCACTAGGGGTCCTTTATATAGAGTTCAAAATGGCATAGAATGGTAAGTTTGTGGTGTTTTCTTTGTAGGAAACTTGCTAATTATTCAAAATTTCGTGCCCCCAAGCATAGGAAAATAGCATGTGTATTTGAATAATTTTTTGGAATTTAGAAACAATTTTTTGAATTTTTTTTGGAATTTTTTTCGAGTTTTTTTTGGATTTTTTCGTGATTTTTCAATTTTATTTTCGGAGCCTCGAATCTCAACTGTTTGATTTACCTCGAGCGTAGATTTAGATAACAGTCGTGATTAATGAAATTGCTGAGGATCGTCGGATCGTCCTCGAACGCAGTACAGACGTTCGCAATCAATGAAACTTGCATGGACCATTAGATCAACCTCGAGCGCAGCATGGGATCACGATCGATCGAAAACGTTTCAAATCTAGACCATCAGAACGTCTTTGAGCACAGCACCATTCGCAATTAACAATGCGGCTTTGATCTTCACCATCGGATGAACCTTGAGCAGAGCACGGATGATCATCACAACGCAAGCACGGATCCTGGCCGTTGGATTTTCGTCGATCGCAGTGTTCAAATCTTGGTCGTGATTAACAAAATAGATTTGAATCATCCGATCTTCCTCAATCACGGTACGTTCGCAATCTCCAAACACGCCTGCGTTGTGAGTCGTTGGATCTAATGTATCGATCGTGGGCCGTACGATCTTGATGATTAGGTGCATCCGGGCGCTGGTTTTATTTTGATCTCGTTCATTGAATTGGACAGATTGATTGTGGACCGTTGGATTTCAGTGATTCAGTGCATCCGAGCGTTTGGTGCGGGCTTGATTTTGACCGTTGGATCGTAGATTGTGTGGATTACGTATTACTAGCCGTTGGATGCAGTTTCTATTACCAAAATCACTTTTCTAAGGTTGTTATTATCTGAAATTTGCTAATTATACACTTTCTAATTGATGTAAACATGATTTTATTGCACATGTCCTTCTATTTTATTAATTTTCTAATATTCTCTCTTTTCTAATTCTTTAATATTGTATTTATTAGATATATTTCTATTTCTTTAACATTTTTAATCCCAACAATTTAATAATCTACATTTTTTATTTCTTTATTTTCATATATTTTTATCTATATATTCATTTCATATTTTTATTTTCAGAAAGATAATTATTTATGTAATTATAAATTGATAATTATATAATGTTATACTTATATTAGATAAATATAAGCATACAACATTTTTATTCAATTATGTAAATTTATTTATATACATATTTCTTTAATATGTAATATTTAACACTCATTACACTAACACACATATTATTCACACACACATTAACCTATATATATATATATATATATATATATATATTCTATTCTTTATTTCTTAAGAAATGAAAGCAACTCTTTTAATTTCATAATTAATTCTGCTTAATTGACATTTTTATTTAAATATCAAATTAAGGTTTTATTTGCCTATTTTATTTTACATCTCAATATTTCATATTATTTTTCATTTTTGGGTAACTTTTCTATATTAAAATATGTACGATTTTTGCACTAAAATTCTTATTTTATTATATCTCTATAATATATTATTTTTCATTTGCCAACTCACAATTTGCACCCAAAGATGTCTTAAAATCTTCAAAATTATTTCACTTAACTTATGTCATTTAATTTCATTAAACTTTTTTTTTTTAGTTATTTGACAAAATTTTGGGTTATTACATAGTCCCTAATTCCAAGGGAATGTGACAAGATGAATTGTCCTTCTACTCAAAGAGGAGGTATTTTGGATAAGAACATCAAGAGATTGGACTTTCTTTCATTCTAACATACAACCATAACCAAGAAACTATTTAAAATGCCTAATATATGCAAGTGTTTGAATTTGAATGTGCTATTAGTTTGAATTAGTAAAATGGTTCTCTTAAGAATGATCCATTGAGCTATGTGTTCACCCTTCCTTTCTTATCTTTTCAGGAAATTGAACACATGATGAAGCATGCTTGAAATTTAGTTTTAGAAAGTTTTTATTTTCTATCTTGATGTAATGACTTGTAGTCCAAATTTTGAATATTTAAAATGTAAGACTACTAAATTTAAGTTTCTAATTTGGGGTTATGTACTCTTTCTTTTAATGTTTTCAATTCATGTATTTGTTTCTATTTTTTAAAAATCAATAATGTTTTAAAAAGTTTTATTTTATCTCTTGTGCAAATTGTGTTAGTATATGTTACTTAAATGAATAAGGCTTGGGATAATTGATATAGAAAGACAAATTATATACTTGAAATTGTAACTGGACCCCAGCCCGCCTTGTGGTTAAACCAAATTGAAAGTCTCGGGGGCTGAGGTGTTGCAAAAGGTGGTATCAAAGCCTAGGCATTAGTTGCTGGGCAAGAATTAGAAAGTCAAGCCTATACATTAATTGTTGGGCCAAAATTAGAAAGTTTAATCTCATACCATTTGTGGCATCAAATTTAAAAAGTATTAACTCAATTAGGTTTGACCTATGCTTTGAGTGGAAATTAAAATGCCCTACCTTCTATTTTTCAAATTGAAAATTGTTTGGGAAAGTGTTTTCAAAAAGAAAATATGTGCTTTGAAATGTTTTGTTTGGATAAAAAGACTGCAAGTTGAATTGATAGTGGGTAAGCCTTGTCTTGAGTAAAGCTAAACATTGAAAAGGAGGTGGGTTATCCTACCCAAGAAAGCACAGTTTCTAAGCAGACTTCAGTCTCACTGCCAGATCTGGAAGTTGTCCCACCAGCTTATACGAGTAGTCAGAGTTGAAGAACACCCTTACTTTCTATAAAAGAAAATTAGAAGGTGAAAAATTGGGCCAGAAATTGAATAAAAGTTGAAAAAGATGCCCAAGGTGGTTTCTTGACTAGACAGAGGTTGTGTGTAACATCCTAGGCCTACTATGTACCGATATTGTCCCCATCTTAGCCACCACTAACTAGGTGTAGGGTTTTGTTCTTGGCAAGACTCGAACCTGAGTCTCCCAAAAGCGCTCAGCACTAGTAAGGTTCGCAATTGCTCATTTAGCCTAAGCATCGCTCTAGTGTCGGACCGATGTGCGATATTACAATTCACCCCCCTTGGAGCAATCCTGTCCTCATGACTCACACCTCAGTCACACTTGGAGCGGCTCTGATACCATTTGTAACAACCCAAGCCCACTACATACCGATATTGTCCCCACCTTAGCCACCACTGAATGGGTATAGGGTTTTGTTCTTGGCAAGACTCGAACCTGAGTCTCCCAAAAGTGTTCGACACTAGTAAGGCTTGCAATTGCTCATTTAGCCTAGGCATTGTTCTAGTGTCAGACCGATGTGGGTATTACATTGTGAGTCAACCAAACTGAAACTCTAGGTCAAGGGAAGAAACCTTAGGTAGAAACATAGGTATAGCCAAGGGTGGCTTAGAGGATAAAAATGCATAAAACTCTAGGATATAGGTTGGAAACTGAAAATGTTTGAGAATAGAATACTCATTTGGTCAGTAAATGAGATTGAGAGGATTCTATATCTCCAAATTCTGTGTGGTATGGCACGCATAGGAATTCGGGGGTATGGAGGAAGCCTGAACTCAAAGAATGATGGACCATGTTTGGTGAATGATTGATGACTTTGGAAGAACTTGTTTCCCTATGCTTGGCTGGTATGGGACAGTCAGGTATAGTGGGGCTCGATAAACCTTAGTTGTCGAAACATTTGCAAAATTGATTGGGTGTGAAAATTTTCTAAGTAGAAGTTTAAGTGGAAGGGCTAAAGTGGTATGATACACTTAAACCTTAAAGCTTAGATGAAAGCCTGGAGTTTTGCTATGCTAGTGTTAAATTGCTTGATTGTTTGAAAAGCATGCTTGATTTTTTTATATGTATGTTATATGAAACCAAATCATGTACTCAAGAACAAAAAGAACCTAGAAACATAAACTATTATGCCACTGAACAAATCGAGAACCTAGAAACATAAATCTAGAGTCATGATAGTACGAACATTTGACGAGGCAAATGCTAAAAAGGTGTCAAATTTGTAGACAATGGCTGGAACAAGAAGATATGCTACCCGATCCACCACTTCTGACAAGATAGAGTAGAGGGATCAGGAAATACCTACTAGCATGGAAACCTGAATGGAGAATATGATGAATGTATTTGCTTGGAAGTTATGGATCAAATGATGAGGGTTCTACCCCAAATACTCCCTCAAGCAGTACCTCAACCTCAAGTAAACCCATCCAGGTTTAGTAGCCAAAGGAAGATGCTAATGGAGCTATAGAAGCTGCACCTTCCACATTTTGAAGGAACAAGTAACTGTATCATGGTGGACCATTGGTATCAAGAGATGGAGAAACATCTAAATGTGTTGAAAGTAATTGGGTCAAGAAGGGTGGCACTGGCTACACACCACTTTAAGAAACTAGCTAGAAGTTGGTGGCGTATGATGAGGATGGACCCTAACACAAATGTTGAAGAAATGAGCTGGGAAAAGTTCACGGACATCTTTTATGAAAAGTTCTTTCCCGAAGCAACATTGAATAAGCTACAAGAAAATTTTATCCGGCTAAATCAGATAGACCTGACTATAGCGGAGTATGAAAGAAAGTTCACTAAACTGGCCAAATTTTCTCTAGAGCTGATTAGGGAAGAAAGAATGAAGGCCAATCATTTTGCACAGGGTTTCAAGATGGAGATTCGGAAGATAATAAGGACTCTGGGCCTAAACACATATAGAGACATCTTAGAAAAGACTCTAACACTAGAACAAGAGCTCAACCTGGAACAAAGGTTGAGGGGGGAAGAACAAGAGGCCAGGAATTAAAAAAATTAAGGGGTTTTGAAGAAAAGCTAGAGTGGTGGGAAAGCACCAAAGAAATAGGGATATACCACAAATGAGTCTAAGGAGCACGCCAAGAAGAAAGGATTGTGCTATGTGTGCAGACAGAGGGTCATCTTGCCAAGAATTGCCCAACTACACTTGCTCAGGCTCCTCAGCAACAACAGCCACAGGGAGGAGGCCAAAACGATCGTCCTCAGGGGAGGCAGCAATAGCAGAATGCTAATCAGGGGCACTGTTAGCAAACCCGCAAGTATACGAGATCGCATGCAGTAATATTCGGAAAGTCCGGGTATCGTCCTCAAGGAATACTAATGGTGATTGAATTTTCTTTAACCCCAAAGTTGGTAAAGATCTCAATTTTATCAAGACAAGATTAAAAATGACTAAATTGATTAAAACTCAGAAAATAAGGTAAACAAGATGAAAATAAATTGTAAAATTCAGTAGAGAAACATGTCTAGGATAATGATAGTCTCCACATAGTTTGTAAATCCT